>JAPYYJ010004416.1:0-10468 GCA_028533885.1 Nasua narica
AAATCGGAGGGGGTGTTGAACCAGGAGAGACTGTGGACTCTGAGCAACAAACTGAGGGTTTTGGAGGGGAGGGGGTGGGGGGGTGGGCGAGCCTGGTGGTGGGTATCGAGAGGGGCACGTACTGCATGGAGCACTGGGTGTGGTGCATGAACAATCAATCTTGTAACACTGAAAAATTAAAATAAACAAATTTGGGGAGGAAAAAAATGTCAATTCACAAGAAGACATAACAGTCTTAACTATATTTACTTCTAACAACAAGTTCAAAATACAAGAGGCAAAAAAATTGACATAGCTGAAAGAAGAAATGGACAAATCTACAATTATAGCTTCAGTAATTGATGGAAAATAGACAAATCACGAAGGATATTTGAATAACACCATCAGTCCACTGACTCCAACTGACATTTATAGAATACTCCACATAATGACAGCAGGAATACATGTTCTTCTCAAGTGCACATAGAATATTCACCAAGAAAGACCATATCCTAGATCATAAAAGAAGCCTTTAAAAAAAGTTCTTATTTAAATTCCACTTAGCTAACATGCAGTGAAATATTAGTTTCCGGTGTATAATACAGTGATTCAACAATTCCATACATCACCTTGTGCCAATCACAAGTGCACTCCTTATCCCTATCACCTATTTAACCCATCCACCTACCCACCTTCCTTCTGGTAACTGTCAGTTGGTTTCTATAGTTAAGAGTCTGTTCATCAGAGATACTGTCCTGTAGTTCTTTTTTTTTTTTGAGTTTTTAAAGTTTTTATTTTATTTTCTTTTTTTCCCCCCAAATATGTTTAATTTTTCAGTGTTACAAGATTGATTGTTTATGCACTACACCCAGTGCTCCATGCAATACGTGCCCTTCTCAATACCCACCACCAGGCTTGCCCACCCCCCCACCCCCTCCCCTCCAAAACCCTCAGTTTGTTGCTCAGAGTCCACAGTCTCTCCTGGTTCATCACCCCCTCCGATTTCCCCCCATTCATCCTTCCCTTCCTTCTCACAATGCCCTCCATGATTTTCTTTATACTCCACACGTGAAACCATAAGATAATTGACTCTCTCCGCTTGACTTATTTCACTCCGCATAATCTCTTCTAGTCCTGTCCATGTTGATACAAAAGTTGGATATTCATCCTTTCTGATGGAGGCATAATATTCCACTATAGTTCCCTTTTTTTAATGGAGGCTTTCTCTGGTTTTGGTATAGGGTTTAGTGCTGGCCTCATAAAATTAATTTAGAATTAATTAAATTAAAAATAAATTAAAATTATTTTTTCCTTCATTTTCTAGTTTTTGAAATAGTTCGAGAAGAATAGGTATTAACTCTTCTTTAAATGTTTTCTAGAATTTGCCTGTGAAGCCACCTGGTCCTGGACTTTTCTTTGTTGGGAGTTTTTTTATTATTGATTCAGTTTCTTTGCAGATTATTAGTCTGTTCAAATTTTCTATTTCTCCTGTTTCAGTTTTGGTAGGTTATATGTTTGTAAGAATTTACCTTTTTCTTCTAGGTTGTCCAATTTGTTGACATATAGTTTTTCATAATACTCTCTTAGGATTGTTTGTATTTCTGTGGTGCTGGTTGTTATTTCTCGCCTCTAGTTTGTGATTTTATTCTTTTGGGTCCTTTCTCTTTTCTTTTTGATAAGTCTGGTTAGAGGTTTATCAATTTTATTAATTTTTTCGAAGAACTACCACCTGGTTTCATTGATTTGTTCTATTTTTTAAGCTTCTATATCATTTATTTTTGCTCTAATTTTATAATTTCCTTCCTTCTGCTGGCTTTAGGCTTCATTTGTTGTTCTTTTTCTAGCTCCATTAGGGGTAAGGTTAGGTTGTTTGAGATTTTTCTTGCTTTTTTGAAGTAGGTCTGTATTGCTATATACTTCCCTCTTAGAACCACTTTTGCTGCATCCTAAAGGTTTCTGATCATTGTGTTTTCATTTTTATTTGTTTCCATGTATTTTTTAAATTTTATCTTTGATTTCCTTGCTTTTTATAGCAGCATGTCATTTAATCTCCATGAATTTGTGGTCTTTCCAGATTTTTGCTTGTGGTTGATTTCTCGTTTCATAGCATTGTGGTCAGAAAAGGTACATAGTATGACTTCGATCTTCTTGAATTTGATGAGGCCAGTTTTGTGACCTAATATGTGATCTGGTCTGGAGAATGGTTTTTTTTTTTTTAAAGATTTTATTTATTTATTTGACAGAGAGAGAGATCACAAGTAGGCATAGAGGCAGGCAGAGAGAGAGAGAGGGAGAAGCAGGCTCCCTGCTGAGCAGAGAGCCCGATGCGGGGCTCTATCCAGGACTCCGAGATCATGACCCGAGCCAAAGGCAGAGGCTTTAAACCACTGAGCCACTCAGGCGCCCCTGGAGAATGTTTTATATATCCTTGAAAAGACTATATTCTGCTGTTTTAGGATGGAATGATCTGAATGTATCTGTTAAATCCATCCATTCCCATGTGTCATTCAAAGCCATTGTTTCTGTGTTTATTTTCTGTTTGTTGATTATTTTTATTTTTCAAGGTTTTTATTTTGGATACCAAATTAAATCTCTTGGTAACCTAAACTCTCACAAACTAAACATTAGCCTCTATTCAGGTCTAATGTCTATTCATGGAATTTTATTTTATTTTATTATTTTATATTTTATTTATTTTTTATTATTATGTTCAATTATGTAGCATAGTAGTTTTTGAGATGATCAGTCCATTGATGTAAGTGGGATATTAAAATCCCTTACTATTATTTTATTATAATAGATGGTTTCCGTTATGTTTATTATTGTTTTATGTATTTGGGTAATCCCATTTGGGGTATGTAAATATTTATAATTGTTATATCTTCTTGTTAGCTTGTCCCCTTTATGATTATATAGTGCCCTTCTTTGTCTCTTGTTATAGTCTTTGTTTTAAAGTCTAGTTGTCTGTATAAGTATTGCTACTATAGCTTTCTCTTAGCATCCATTTGCATGATAAATGTTTCTTCATCCCCTCACTTTTTTTAATTAACATATAATGTATTATTTGCCCCAGAGGTACAGGTTTGTGAATCATCAGGCTTACACATTTCACAGCACTCACCATAGTACATACCCTCCCCAGTGTTGATAACCCAGCCACCCATCCCTACCCCACATCCCCCAGCAACCCTCAGTTTGTTTTATGAGATTAAGAGTCTCTTATGGTTTGTCTCCCTTATGATCCCATCTTATTTCATTTTTTTCCCTTCCTAGCCCCCCCACCATCCCCTTCCTTGCCTCTCAAATTCCTCATATCAGAGAGATCATTTGATAATTGTCTTTCTCTGATTGACTTATTTCGCTTAGCATAATACCCTCTAGTTCCATCCACATCGTTGCAAATGGCAAGATTTTGTTTCTTTTGATGGCTGCATAGTATTTCACTGTATGTATATATATACCACATCTTCTTTATCCATTCATCTGTTGATGGACATCTAGTTTCTTTCCACAGTTTGAATATTGTGGACATTGCTGCTATAAACATTCGGGTGCGTGTGCCCCTTCAGATCACTACATTTGTATCTTTAGGGTAAATACCCAGGATTGCGATTGCTGGGTCATAGGGTAGCTCTATTTTCAACTTTTTGAGGGACCTCCATACTGTTTTCCAGAGTGGCTGCACCAGCTTTCATTCACACCAACAGTGTAGGAGCTTTCCCCTTTCTCTGCATCCTTGGCAACATCTGTCATTTCCTGACTTGTTAATTTTAGCCATTCTGACTGGTGGGAGGTGGTATCTCACTCCAGTTTTAATTTGTATTTCCCTGATGCTGAGTTTGTCCCCTCACTTTTTTTTTCATCCCCTCACTTTTAATATGCAGGTGTCTTTAGATCTAAAATGAGTCTCTTCTAGGCAGCATATGGATAGGTCTTTTTTTTTTTTTTTTCAATTCATTATGACACTCTGTGTCTTTTGATTGGAATGTTTAGTCCATTTACATTCAAAGTTTAGTAGTGGTCACAAACTCTAGTTGTTGTTCATCTGGGAAACTCTTTATCTCTCCTGTTCTGAATGATAGCCTTCCTGGATAGTGTATTCTTGGCTGCAGATTTATCCCACTCAGCACGTTGAATGTATCATGTCATTCCTTTCTGTCTTGCAAATTTCTGTTGAAGAGTCTCCTTCTAGCCTATGGGTTTTCTCTTTTAAGTTACTGACCTCTTTTTTCTTGCTGCTTTTAAGATTTTTTATCACTATATTTTGCAAATTTAATTACAGTAAGTTTTGGTGTGGGTCTGCTTTTGTTGATTTTGACGGGAGTTTTCTGTTCTTCC
This sequence comes from Nasua narica, assembly GCA_028533885.1. Lineage (NCBI taxonomy): Eukaryota > Metazoa > Chordata > Mammalia > Carnivora > Procyonidae > Nasua > Nasua narica. Next base: position 4,318 of record JAPYYJ010004416.1, read on the forward strand.
TGCATCTGGAGAAGAAGCTTTATGCAATTAAAAATAATTAAGAGGCCCATGGGTGGCTCAGTCGGTTAAGTGTTCAGCTCTTGATTTCAGCCCCACATGAGGCTCCATGCTTAACACAGAGTCAACTTGAGATTCTCTTTCCCTCTTCCTTTGCCTGTCGCCCTGCTTGCACATATGCTTTCTTTCTATAAATAAATAAAATATTTAAAGAAAATAATTGAAATCATACAAAGTGTGTTATCTAACCACAGTGGAATTAAACTAGAAATCAGTAACAGAAAAATAATAGTAAAATCTTCAAACACTTGGAAATTAAATAATACAGTTCTCAATAATCCATGGGTCAAAGAGATGTCCAAGAGTAATTAAGAATATTTCATATACAATGAAAATTAAAGTACAGTATCAAAATTGGTTGAATACAGTAAAAAGCAGTGACTTGAGGGAAGTTTATAGCATTAAATGGTCATATTAGAAAGCAAGAATGATCTGACATCAATAATTTAAGCTTTCATCTTAAACTAGAAAAAGAACACAGTCAAGCAGAAGGAAAGAGAAAGTTAACAACAACAATCAATGAAATTGAAAACAAAAAAAAAATGGAGAAAATAAATAAAACCCAAAACTGGTTCTTTGAAAATATCAGTAAAATTAAGAAATTTCTACTTCTACTAAACAATGAGAGAAAATTCAAATTGCCAATATCAAGAATGATTACTACAGACCTTACATTCATTCAAAGGCTATTAAAGAATACTAAAAACAACTCTGAGTGTAAATGTGACAACTTAGATGAAATGGACCAATTTCCTGAAAACCACAAACTACCAATGTCATCCAAGATATAATAGGTAATCCAAGTAGTTCTGAAACTAATATAGAAATTGGATTCATAGTTAAAAACATTCCCCAAAAGAAAGCTCCATTACCAGTTGCTTTCACTGGCAAATTCTACCAAACATTTAAGAAGAATTAACATACAAATTCTATACAGTCTCTTATAGAAATTAGAAAAGGTGGGGCACCTGGGTGGCTTAGTCTGTTAAAAGGCTGTCTTCTGCTCGGGTCATGATCCCAGAGTCCTGGGATAGAGCCCTGCCTGGGCTCAGTGCTCAGCAGAGAGTCTGCTTCTCCCTCTGCTCCTTCCCCCTGCTCATGTACTCACTCTCATTCTCTCTCTCAAATAAATGAATAAAATCTTTTAAAAAAAGAAAATACAAACTTTAGGATTGTTTGTTCCAGCCCTTTGAAAAATGCCTGTGGTATTTTGATTGGGATGGCATTGAAAGTATAGATTGCTCTGGGAAGTATAGACATTTTAACAATGTTTATTCTCCTGATCCATGAGCATGGAATGTTTTTCCATCTTTTTGTGTCTTCTTCAATTCTTTCATGAGTGTTCTGCAGTTCCTCGAGTACAGATCCTTTACCTCTTTGGTTCGATTTATCCCAAGGTTTTTGGTGCTCTTGTAAATGGAATTGATTCCCTAGTTTCTCTTTCTACAGATACATTGTTAGTGTATGGGAAAGCAACTGATTTCTTTCTTTTTTTTTTTTTTAAGCAACTGATTTCTATGCATTGATTTTGTATCCTGCCACATTACTGAATTGCTGTATGAGTTCTAGTAATTTGGGGGTGGAGTCTTTTGGGTTTTCCACATAAAGTATCATGTCATCTGCGAAGAGAGAGAGTTTGACTTCTTTGCCAATTTGAATACCTTTTATTTCTTTTTATTGTGTGATTGCTGTTGCTAGGACTTCCAGTACTCTGTTGAACAATAGTAGCAAGAATGGTCATCCTTGTCGTGTTCCTGATCTTAAGGGAAAGGCTCTCAGCTTTTCCCCATTGAGAATGATATTTGCTGTGGGCTTTTCATAGGTGGTTTTTATGAAATTGAGGAATGCTCTCTCTATCCCTATGCTCTGAAGAGTTTTAATCAGGAAAGGATGCTGTATTTTGTCAAATGCTTTTTCTGCATCAATTGAGAGGACCATAAGGTTCTTGTCTCTTCTTAGTAATGTATTCTAAATAGTAATTAGTAATACATTACTCTTTACGTTAATGTAATGTAAACTTTGTACATAAATGTAATATAATACATTACAGTACTACATTACTCTAGTAATACATTACTTTTAGTAATGTATTCTCTCACACTGACTGATTTGTGAATGTTGAACCACCCTTTCATCCCAGGGATAAATCCCACCTGGTCATGATGGATAATCATTGTAATGTATGATTGGATCTTGTTGAGAATTCTGGCATCCGTATTCATCAGGGATATTGGTCTGTAATTCTCCAAACCACCAAGGAAATGTTGAAAAAGAAAAAGCTGGGGGCATCACATTGCCTGATTTCAAGCTATACTACAAAGCTGTGATCACTAAGACAGCATGGTACTAGCACAGAAACAGACAGAGATCAGTGGAACAGCATAGAGAGCCCAGATGTGGACCCTTAACTCTATGGTCAACTAATCTTTGACAAAGCAGGAAAAAAATATCCAATGGAAAAAAGTCTCTTCAGCAAATGGTGCTGGGAAAATTGGACAGCTATATACAAAAGAATGAAAGTCAGCCATTCTCTTACACCACACACAAAGACAAACTCAAAATGGATGAAAGACCTCAATGTGTCTTTCACATCAATGTGATGGATTCCTGGAGACAGGAATCCATCAAAATCCTAGAGGAGAACATAGGCGGTAACCTCTTAGACATTGGCCACAACTTCTTGCAAGACATGTCTCCAAAGGCAAGGGAAACAAAGGTGAAAATGAATGTTTGGGACTTCATCAAGATAAAAGGCTTCTGCACAGCAAAGGAAACAGTCAACAAAACAAAGAGGCAACCCACGAAATGGGAGAAGATATTTGCAAATGACACTACAGATAAAGGGCTGGTATCCAAGATTTATAAAGAACTTCTCAAACTTAACACTGAAATAAAAATAATCAAGTCAAGGGGCGCCTGGGTGGCTCAGTGAGATAAATAAATAAATTCTTAAAAAAAAATAATCAAGTCAAAAATTGGGCAGAAGAAATGAACAGACACTTCTCCAAAGAAGACATACAAATGGCTAAGAGGCACATGAAAAAATGTTCAACATCATTAGCCATCAGGGAAATTCATATCAAAACCACATTGAGATGCCACCTTACACCAGTTAGAATGGCAAAAATTGACAAGGCAAGAAACAACAGATATTGGAGAGGCTGTGGAGAAAGGGGAACCCTCTCATGCTGTTGGTGGGAATGCAAGTTGGTACAACCACTTTGGAAAACAGTGTGGAGGTTCCCCAAAAAGTTAAAAATAGAGCTACCCTATGATCCTGCAATTGCACTACTGGGCATTTACCCCCAAGGATACAGATGTAGTGAAAAGAAGGGCCACATGCACCCCAGTGTTCATAGTAGCAATGTCCACAATAGCCAAACTGTGGAAGGAGCCAAGATGCCCTTCAACGGACAAATGGATAAAGAAGATGTGGTACATCTATATAATGAATACCCAACATTTGCATCAACATGGATGGAACTGGAGGAGATTATGCTTAGTGAAATAAGTCAAGCAGAGAAAGACAATTATATTGTTTCACTTATTTGTGGAACATAAGGAATAGCTTGGAGGACATTAGGAGAAGGAAGGGAAAAATGAAGGGGTGGAATCCGAGGGGGAGAAGAACCATGAAAGACTATGGAGCCTGGGAAACAAACTGAGGGTTTTTTAAGGGAGTGGGGGTGGAAGTATGGGTTAGTTCGGTGATGGGTATTAAGGAGGGCACATTTTGCATGGAGCATTGGGTCTTATACAGAAACAATGAATCATGGAACACTACATCAAAAACTAGTGATGTATTATATGGTGACTAACATAATAAAAAAGAAAAAAGAAAATAGAAAAGGGAACACTTTTAAGCTCATTTTATGGGGCTCGCTTTACCCTGATACCAAAGACAGTAAAAAAACAAAAACAAAACAAAACAAAAAAACACCACAAATTATAGATCATTATTCCTCATAAGCACAGACTCAAAGATCTTTAACAAATCCAATCCAGAAGTAATATACCACAAACAAGTATGGTTCATCCTGGGAATATAAGGTTATTTCAATCTTTGAAAATCAATCATTGTAATCAACCATATTAAGAGTCTAAAGAAGAAAAATCACATATCGATATGTAAAAGATATTTGACAAAATTCAACATCCATGATAAAAATGATCAACAAACTAAGAATAGATGGAAACTTTCTCAACCTGATAAAGGTTGTCTTCGAAAATCTACATGTAATATATTTAATATTGAAAGGCTGAACACGTTCCTCCTAAAATTAGGTACTAGGCAAGGGTGTTCACTTTAACCAGTCCTATTCAACATTATACTGGAAATTTTAAGCAGTGTAATGAGACAGGAAAAAGAAGTGAAAAGAATACAGACTGGAAAGGAAGTCATAAAATTGATATTTTTTTTTGCAGTTAGGATGATTATATGTGTAGAAAATCTCAATCTACAAAAAAACTCCTAGATCTAATATTTTGTTTAGCAAAGTCACAGAATACAAGATCAACATACAAAAATCAATTATATTTCTATATTCTGGCAATGTACAAGGAAATTAAAGCTTTAAAATGCCATTTATGATAGTTCCTAAACATGAAATGCTTAAGTATAAATCTAGTAAAACATTTACAAAATCTATGTGGTGGAAGGTACAGAATGCTGATGAAAGATATCATATAAATTGATCAGCATGATGGAATGGAATGGAATTGTCAACTTAGTAAAGATGTCATTTCTCCAATTGGTCTGAAGATTTAATTCAGTACAAGTCAAAGTCCTAGCAAGATTTCTTTTTGTAGATATAAACTGATTGTAAAATTTACATGGGAAAATGAATTAGAATAGCTAAGATAATTCTGAAAAAGAATAAGGAATCATACTACCTGATTTAAAGACTTACTATAAAACTATAGTAATGAATATGGTATGTTACTGAGGAAGAAGAGAAAGAACAATGTAATGAATAGAGTCCGGAAGTAGATCCACACAACTATGGTTCTAGGTGTAAAAGCAATTCAGTGATAAAAGCAGTCTGTTCAATCCATGGTGTTGGAACAATTGGACATCCATGTGATAAAGAATGAAACTTCATGTAAACCTCATACCTTATACAAAAATTAATTCAAAGTGGGTTATGTATCTAAAATTAACATATAAAACTATAAAACCTTTAGAATTCAACATAAAATCTTTGTGACCTGGGGTTAAATTGAGTTTTCTGAGCAGCAGCACTATTGACATCTTAGGCTGGATAAGTAATTCTTTGTTGTGGGGATTTTCCTGTGTATTGTAGGATATTTAGCAGTTTCTCTGGCCTTTATCCATTAAATACCAGAAGCATCGCACTCCCATGCTGTGGCAACCAAAAATGTACCTAGACAATTGCCCAATTTCCCTGGGGGCCAAGTTACCCCTGGTTGAGGACTACTGAGTTAGAGGAAGAGTTCTTAGATATGACACTAAGGGCACAATCCAAAGAAGAAAAAAAATGAATTGTCCTTATTATAAAATGTAAAATTTTTCCTCTGAAAGATATTGTTGAGAGAATGAGAAGACAAACTACGAACTGGTGAAAGATATTTGTAAATAATATATCTGACAAAGAACTTGGATGCAGAATATGTAAAGAATTCTGAAAACTCAATGAGTAAATGAAAAACACAACCACAAATACAGGGAAAGTAATTGGAACAGACAATTAACCAAATAGGATTTAAGTATAACAAATAAGCACATAAAAAGATTTTTAACATCATCTATGATGCTATGATGAGGTGCCCCTAAACATCTCTTAGAATGGCTAAAATATCTTCTTTGGAGAAGTGTCTGTTCATGTCTTCTGCCCATTTTTTGATGTGATTATCTGTTTTGTGAGTGTTGAGTTGGAGGAGTTCTTTATAGATCTTAGATATCAGACCTTTGTCTGTAGTGTCATTTGCGAATATCTTCTCCCATTCTGTGGGTTGCCTGTTTGTTTTGTTGACTGTTTCCTTTGCTGTGCAGAAGCTTTTTATCTTGATGAAGTCCCAAAAGTTCATTTTCGCTTTTGTTTCCTTTGCCTTTGGAGACATGTCCTGAAAGAAG
>JAPYYJ010004417.1:0-10467 GCA_028533885.1 Nasua narica
GCTTAGATTCTCTCTCTTGAATGGGGTCAATTTTGCTCCTTTGCACATTATTAGAAAATTATTTCCTCTTGGCATGTAACTTCATCTGCATACAATTTTACAAAATAATCTTATCAGTTCAAAAATAAATTCTTCCGGATTCAACGGATATTGACCCTTGGTTATTTCTAATTCTGTGTATGTACCTCCTCTCTCTCGCCCCCTCCCTGACCCAGCACTTTTTATATCCCCTCGTAGTTCATCAACGCACCAGATTTGGGATGCATTTCCTGGTTCTACCACATTTCTTTTAACTCTAATGCTTCCTACTTTCTCTGGATTAACCTTGCTGTCGCTATTTTAGCTTTCTGTGTTGGATATTCAGGTGTGTCTCTGTTTTCATTTTTATTGATGTTCATTTTTATTTAAGGCTGAAGTTATTATTTTATACCTGCTTAATGGTATTCTACAGATTCATGTATTTTTGTTTTTCATTATTATTAGTTTTATGAAATTCTGTAATTTTATTCTCCATTTTGCTCTTCACCCAGCAGTTCTTTAATCACATGTCGGTGGGGAGGCCTTTTTGTTTGGTTAATGCTATAATTAGCTTCTAGTTTTATTACTTGTGGTAAGAGGACGCTAGGTGTATTATTTCTATGCCTTGGAATTTAATGAAATTTTCTTTAAAGCATAAGATGTGGTCAGCATGGGGGGTGTTTCATGTACTTTTAAGAAGACATATTCTCCATCACCAGAGTTCAGAGTTCAACCTATATCTGCAGGGTCTGCCTCTTGGGTCACATCCCACAAGTGTTATACCTCCTTCCTAAGAGTGTCCTCTTGGTCTATCTCGGATGGACCTTTGTTGTGGGCTTTTCTATTACAAGTGTATTTCTGTCGATTTCTCCTTGTAGCTTCTATGAGTTCCACTCTTTGAAACTCACTTCTGTGTTATCAGGTACATATTTATTAAAACTGTGATACCTTCCTTGTGAATTATAGCATAAGCATCACAATGAGGCCCCCCTTTGAATGCCTTCCAGGGCTTTATGGTCTAGTTAGATAGCACAGTTGTTAGAGCTGCTTTCTATTTACATTTTTTCCTGTGATATCTTATTTGTACTTTCTTCCTGATTGTCGTAAATCTCTCTATTTTAAGCAGGTTTCATTTTTATAGCACAGTGCTGGATTGCCCTTTGTTAGCCAACCTGAAAATCGTTGCTTATATTTGAAGTAAAACAATGTGCTTAAGCCCACTTCTCTGCATCTGTCAATGTAATCAATGTCCTCATCCTGCCGTAGTTACATGGCACACATGGACGCATATATGACTTCTAGACGTGCACACGCCGACCCGAACACTCATCCACTGCGTACTATGGTCAATTTCTCCTTGTTTTTTTGATGCTGTTGTTGTTGTTGTTCTTTCTTGGGAGTATCCTTAGTTATCCAGAAAAGCTTTTGTTTTACTGGGTACTTTTACCCTACCACCTTCGGATCCCCATCGGGTCCCTTCTCCTAGACACTGGTGACCACCAGTACCCCATCTACTCTTCTCCCCCCAAAGCAGCTAAGTTGAGGTAACGTATTTTTCTTTCTCGGTGCATACCTATAATCCGCCAGATTATTCTGCATTTTACTATTTGACATCTCCCAATCTTGCCAGTTACCCGGATTCCATATAGTCAGGCCATATAGCAGTCTGACCACTATTGTCAGACCACATTGTCAGCTCTCCTCTTCATCGCTCGGTGGGGTCCTACAGGCGCACCAATTCTTACGCGGATGTGTGCGTGAAAGGCAGCCTGGCTGGTGGGCTCCTGTCTCCTCCAGCGTCTCACATATGCTTCTCCATTTTCCTCTGGTATAAACACTTATTGTCACAACACCTGATGTCAGTCTGACTTTCTTTCCTTTGTGATTCCTGATTTTTTTTTTTTTTTGGGTGAATGCCTGAGGCATCGTCTTGTAATCTAAAGTCCCATAGTTTTACCGGAATTTGTTTTGTGTTGACCGTTCTGGGTGGACTTTTTCACAGAGTGTGTCTTTTTTCAATACCCAACTCTAAATTTTCTCTTATTTTAAAAAGTGTTTTTTAAATATTGGATTCAGCATTCATTCCATCCCATGCTTTGGTTTTCTGCCTCAATATCTCCAGTCATACATGTATTGCATCTTCTTTTCCAGTCTTCCATATTTATTACTAGTATTTTCAATGTCTTTCCAACTTCTCTTTTCCAAATACTCCCTCCTTTATGTTTTTCTTATGTCGTTCTCTGTGGCAGGTATATACTCTTGTCTTCCTTCTAACCTTACCTCATTCACTGAAGTAATTTTTTCTTCTATTTCTAATCATTTACTAAGTTCTATGAGCCTCTGTCTTCCCTCCATTCAGTCCTTTGATTTATGTGCCATCTTAGTTCTATCAGATTCTGTTCTTTCACTAGTTTTGTTGTTTGTATTAAAAAATTCAGATTGTTTTGAAATATTTAAAGTTTTTTTTTTAATTTTCTGTCACATCTTATTGTCTGTAGGGGTGTTATTATGCTAATTGTTCTGTTGTCATCGTCATTCTAACTTTGCATGAACTCAACGACTGTCCCTTATTGCTGGTAATGTTGAAGGCAGGGGCTTTCGCGGGTTAGTGGAAGGAAAGAGTGCCCCCCTGTAGCTTTTATAGCTTCACGGATACCTCTTCCGATATTATCACCTGGTGTTCAAAGAGACAGCGTTACCTTTTGGAGACCTGCCTTCTTTTCCTCTTCCCCCACTTCATCTGGACACTCTTCTTTGTCTTCCCTGGAGTCCTTCTTGGGGCGTTCAGACTGCTATCACAAGATACTATACACTGGGTGGCTCAGTGCAACGAATTTATTCCTCAGTGTTCTAGAGGCTGGACATCCAAGAGCAGGAGGCCAGTGATTCCTGGTTTGCAGATGTCCATCTTCTCATCTTCTCTCAGTGCCTTCACGTGGAGCAGGGGGAGTACTGGTCTCTTCGACCCCTTATAACGGCACCATTCCCATCATGGGGGGGGTCCCATACTCATGGCCTCATCTAAATCTAATTACCTTCCAAGAACCCATCTCCAAAGGTTGTCACATTGGGGGTCAGGGCTTCAACATACGAATTTCGAGGAAGACACAAACATGAGTGGATAACCCGCCCCCCCCGGCAGTTGCTCCATCCAGAGCCACCCTTAGATCTGGGCAAGAGGGGCCTACGCTCTTGGCATGTCCACCCTCCCTCGCTGCTCCCCCTTTTCCTGGAGAAAGCAGCCTGTGGGGCAAAGAAGTGTGCCACCCAGGATCACTGTTTCTCTTCCAGACCATATTCAAGCTTACCCAGGATACTTAATTGACTTCCAAATACCTTAGTTCCCTACTCTCCTCCCTGGAAGCACAATCAGATCTGGTCCCAGGGTTGTTGGCAGGATTAAACTCAATGGCCACTTTGAAAATTGCATAAAGTGCCGCTCTGTCTGGTCACTTACTGCGGGTGCCCAGACGCGGCTTTGATTTCAATTCTGACTCTTGAGCCCACTGCAAATTGAGTTTTGCCTAAGATCCGCTACAGGAGGATCATCCCTCAGGGCAGCCTTCCCTGCAACGTATGATGGAGAAGCACCGTGCCACGCAATCTGCTGACCCTTTGTGCATCCATTCACACATCCACTCACGAGCCCCCTCTGAGCACTCAATATGCATTGGCTTGACCCTGCCACACAGCAGGGAGAAGAGAGAAAAAGGAAATTTTATAATACAACCGTAAATATTAACCGAGTACAGTACAGAAGTGTCTCTCTATATATGATAAAAAACCTCCAAGGTGGAGAAGGTATTTTAAACAGCACGCAAGCCGAGTGGTACAGGATCCAGCAGTAATCATATGAGCCCTTCGCCCGGAGCACTGACCATGCTCCAGGCTCTGTGCCCTATGCTTTTCATCATTATCTCGTTGAATCCAGCATGGTAGATGATGTTACGCTCACTCTGCGCGTGGAAAGCAGGCCACGGAGAGGTTGAATGAGCTGAAATTTGAACCCCAGCCTGACTGATCCTTGAACTCAAAGTCTGAGTAGAGCTAGAGATAGAGCGAGCACGCTCATAATTAATTCCCATAAATAATTCACTTATTCGCATTAACTTCAATGGCGATTGAATTGAACACCTACTATGTGATGGGCACTAGGTCCTCATGCTTCTCTCAGAGAAACATAAAAGTAAATCTAGCAAGTAAAAGCGTGGCACAGTAGAGAGTGGCGAATTCTCTACGTTGAAGGACATGGAGCAGGAACTGAGGGTAGGGCTGCCTCCAGCGAGAGTTGGCTAAGCGATGGGGGTAGTAGATTTGAAGGGCATCAGAGGCAGAGGGCACAGTAAGAACTGCTTCGCAGTGTTTTATTTTCCCTTCCCGGTCTGGTGTCCTATAGCCTTGAGCAAGTTACATAAAATGTCACTCCTTCAAGCTCTCTCATGGCAAAAATTTGAAATTAGCACCAGCAAATTTTGTATTCATATTCATAGATATGAGTTGGTTGTATGCTAATCCAAACTCATTACTGGTGGGAAAATGCATGCATTCAAGATCCTGTGCGGAATACCATGTGCATTTGTATTAGTCAGGGTTCTCCAGAGGCATGGAACCAATAGGATGTATCTATACCGATATACATAATACAGCGAGAGAGAGCGGAGAGAGAGAGATTTATTCTTAAAAACTGGTTCATGCAATTGTGGGGGCTGGCAAGTCTGAAGTCTGCGGGGCTGGCAGCAGGCTGAAAATTCCAGTAGGAGGTGATGCTGGGGTCTTGAGTCCGAAGGCTGTCTGGAGGCAGAATTCCCTTTGGAGGACCTCAGCTTTTTTTCTCTTAAGGCTTTCAACTAATTGGATGAAGTCCATGCACAATATGGAGGGTAATCTGCTTTACTCAAAGTCTAAATGTAAATCGCATCTAAAAAATATCTTCACAACATCTAGACGGGTGTCTAACAAAACAACTGGGCTCCATAGCCCAGCCGAGTTGACACATGAAATTAACCATCACAGCATAAAAAAATGAATGCAATCTGTGACCTCAGTGCCCCCTGAAGTCTGGATGAATATGAAGCGGGAGCGACTCACCTATTTAATGTTTCCCAGAGTCATCCCTCCACCCCCCACGGCAATGCAGGGTCATTTCCGTAGTGACAGAGCTGACATTTGAAGATGCCACTAATTCCATCGCAAACTGACTGTCCCTACATCACCCAGCACGGCTGCGTTGGCTGCCACCCGGGCTCCGCCGCAAGCGTGGGGGGCCTGTTCAGCGAGGCGGAGGTGCGGGGGCCGCGATCCTCATCTCAAATGCCACAGTGATTTATAGACTATATTTCCTGGGAAAAGTGCAAAGATTTATTTCCAGGAGACAGGCTGTTTGTAAACACACGGCTCGCAGGTGCGGCTGTGTGCGGGGGTGAGCCCTCCGGGGCCTATGCCTTCTGCCAGGAAGACGAGTAACAGCAGGCCTGGACACGGGAGCGAGGGCTTAGCCCCCCCAAACCTGGGGCTCTCTGCCATGGACACATGTAATAATGGCTCCTTTTCTTTATCTCCTTAATGGAGCTAGTGCCAACTTTAAAAATGAAGTAGCAGTTATTTTACTAACAGACCGAGTTTATTGGGAATAGCAGAGGAATATTGAAAGTGTGGGATAAGCAAGCTGTGGGTGAACCACAGGCAAGTCCAAAGAGACAAAGAAAGGGTAGCTTCTACTAGGTTTTAGGAAGAAATTGGGGAGGGTCGTTTTGAACACACATTCACTGGTGAAGGACAGGAGTTGGAGGTGGCACTTTCTCAGGCAAGTGGTGGCTGGTGCATTGTGGTTGGGGCAGCAAAGACCTTCCTTCTTTTTCTTAAAAGCAGGAGACGGAATTCCCAAATGAAAGACGTCTTCCTTTGTCAAAATAATTCTTCTCTTCCTTCTCCCTGCTGGTTGTGCAGCCGCTGTGCGTGGTATGTGTGTGAGCTCCCCATTCAGGGCTTCCAGACTCCTGTGAGGGTTCCTTTATTTATTTTCACACTAGAGTTACACTACTCCCTTTACCTACCTAGACGAAAAGTGAAAGGATGAGAGCAGTAGTGTTTTACCAGGGAGATATAAAAATTATAAATTCGTATGCACAAAGTAATCTAGCTTAAAAATACATAAAGCAATTACTGACATGAAATAAGAAGAAATGAAGAAATCTATAATCAGCCTAGGACATGATAACATACCTCTCTTGGTCATCGATAGCTAGACTGGAAATCACCCTCATGAGACACCAGGGTGCAGGAGAGGTTATGGGCTCCTAGAAGGGGTTTCAGTGGAGGAGAGAAATCTACCCAAGAACCCAAGACCCCTTCATGTCGCCCAACAGATCTTTCCCCATATTTCCACGAAACAGATCAAACCAACTGGACCTCTTAACTGAAACACACACAACCATAGAGATGAATGAGCCACCAAATAGAGCAAAGCTCAGCAAGAAACAAATCAAGCAGACTCAGATCTCAGAGATTTTGACCACCATGCACCGAATGTAAAATAAAGCAAAAGTAAAAAGGAGAAAAGAGGGAATCAGAAGCACAAGGGAGGATCAAAAGACTCTGCTACAACAAACAGAAGCAAAGAAGAATGAAGTGAAACTTCAGTGAATGGGGAGACGATCTGTGATCCCCCCGACTGGTCCTACTGATTCATCTGTAGAGAGCTCGGACTCTGTCATCTCATCATCCTGCACACGGAGTCCTGTGAAAAGCTCATGTGTCAGTAGAGCCATCCTGCCTGTCCGGGATCTGGGGAGACTTCCTTCAAGCTCCATTTGCCCTGGCTGTCTCAGCGTTCACCCTCGTGGGCACGATGTGAGGTCCATGCCCCCCGCTCCACAGACCCACTCGCAGCCAGGCTGGCTAGAATTTATACCATCGCAGACTCTAGGGAGCACAGGAGGGGTGGCCCCGGGGAGCCTGGAGCCTTCTGCCCCTCCAGCCCCCGCTGCCCATCCCCCTCCAGACGGACCAGCAAGCCCCAGCCCCAGAGCTCTCACACTGGTCGGCCGAACATCTGCTCCCATCCCAGCCCTCTGGGCTCCCACATTCCACCCCTCCCAGGCTTGTCAAGAAATTTCCTCTGGGCAAAACAGTATCGTCTTGGGGCGCCTGGGTGGCTCAGTGGGTTAAAGCCTCTGCCTTTGGCTCAGGTCATGATCTCAGGGTCCTGGGATCGAGCCCCACATCGGGCTATCCACTCAGCTGGGAGCCTGCTTCCCCCTCTCTCTCTGCCTGCCTCTGCCTAGTTGTGATCTCTCTCTGTGTCAAATAAATAAATAAAATATTTAAAAAAAAAAAAACAGTATCGTCTTTATCTCACCCCTACTGGAAAGATTTAGGGGACGGTGCGGAAGAAAATGTCCCTACCTCACTCTACCAATGCCCAGCAAACCCAGGCGCTTTTACACATAGAGGGCTCGTGTCTTGGATATTCGCATGTCTCTCTCCCCACTGACGGGGGGCTCCTAGGGGCCGGCCCCGCGCCGTGCTGGCTGCACGCTCTGCAGGACGGCGTACCCTCAAGCGGTTGTGTTGAGTGTGGGTGCGGGAGGTCTGAGGCGTGCCTGCAAGCAGCTGCGGGGTCTTGTCTCCTGCGAACTCCATCCTGGACGATGCGCAGTCTTAGTCTCCCCTACTCCCTTCGCTGCCTGCCGCATTGCCCTGCTGCCGAGGAGCCGTGGTTAACGGTGAAGCTCTCCCCTGGCTCCAGAAGGCCCCGCAGCAGCAGGTAATGTCTATGCAAAGCAGGTGCTTTTAAAATCTTTTACATGCCTATCATATTAAAAGCAATCCTTTGGAAATTACCAAGACATCAGGCGCGCCTGCCTGCAATTTTTACAGCTTCTTTTCCCCCGTAGCGAAGAACATGAAATTCCTGAAACTAAACTTGGTTGCTTCTCCTTCCAAATGGGTCCTGGTCCTGTGGGTTCGTTTCTCTTGCTGGCGAGTCTCGCGGGGGAGGCCCGCGGCCCGCTCCTAGTTTCCAGGACGGCTTCCTTCACTGGGTCTTGGCCATGGCCCCCTGGGCTCAGCGCTCCCAGGTGTGTTTCTGTCCCCTGTCCCGCCACTCGGCCCCAACCTATTCTCTCTCCCTGGCATCGCCACCAGGAACACCTTTCTAAAATTAAACCCTTCTGTGTCATTCCTTGGCTTGAAGTCCTATAACGTCCCCGGTGCTCCCTGGCCCCAGACCCTGCCCACACACTCTGTCTAAGCAAACGAGAAACCGCACCCCCCTCTTCTCCTCGGGGGTCCGTGCCGCCTGGCGACACCGCGAGCTCCCCCCCCGCCCACCCGTCGTCTCCAGCCCTCCTGCCTCACTGGGGAACCGCGACAGCTGGCTGGCAGCCTCGTCCCACACCTTCAGACTGCTCTCGTCTCCGCAGACAGGTGGGTCACTGGGCTTCACGCTCGCTAAACACACACACACACACTCGCTCACTCACCTGCGGCTGAGGCTGCACCTCCACTTCAGAGAGAGCGTGGAGGTCTTCTACCAACACCGTTGGCCTCCATCCCGCGCACTCCACTGTGTCCCTGCGGCCAGAGGCCCCCAGGCAGGGGCTCTGGCCCATCCCCTCCATCAGCTTTCATTTCTGTTTTTCCTGAACACTCACATTTCCCCATCAGCGTCGAGGGCTGCTCTCAACCATTTTCGAAACAGAACCTTCCAGCATTCCAACAGAATTCGCGAAAGCACTTTGCACATATGCTGCCCAGCTCCCTCTCGCTAACTGAACACCTGGCCCTAGTTTCCTATCCTGCATCCCCGAAGTCATTCCTTCGGGGGGACGAGTGGTCCCAACCCCGGTGTCCCTAAATCCAGGGGCCCGTCCTGCTCTCCAGGACTAGACAGCGGCTTGGAAGCTCATCCTAAAGGATCCCTCTTTCCTGGCCTCCCATGTTCCCCACCCTCCTGGGTCCTTCCTCTCGCCCAGGCCTGCCTTTTGTGGACACAGCTTCTCCACAGCCTCTCCGTGGCCGCACCAACTTGATGGACCCACCAGGGGCATCCCGGAAACTGCCAGGGCCTCACGCCAGCAGTTGGGTTAGGTCGGACAGCAGGGCTGGGCTTGCGTCGGAGACCGTGGGGCTCAGCTGTCGGAGGTTGGTTTGGCCGCCCCCCATCTCTCTGTTCCGACACCCCCATCCCCTAAGTGCCCGCCCGTAATGAGCCACGTGGGTCCCACTCCCCATCCGGGCAGCAAGAAGAAAGAAGGGCAAAAGCGCGGAGCGGGAAGCCCCGTTAGCTCCTCCCCACCCGTGACTGCCCGTCTCTGTCCAGCAGCCACTTTCCTGGCAAATGAAGTGTCGGACGGACACAAGGATGAAGTGTCCTTCTCCACTGTCTCGGTTGCTAAGGAAGGAGGGAGCGCGGACCTGGGGAGCACTGTCGACCACTCCACGACCGCACCCCAGAGTGAACGCCCGACTCGTTGTCCATGCTTCTCCTCCAGCCCTCCCCCACCTCGTGGGGTCCCAGAGCCACAGGGTCCCAGAGCCCCAGAGCCGGGGTCTCCTCCTCTACTCCTGCTTCGTCCCACCCCTAGCCCACACCCTCGTCCCCCCCGCAGGGCAGGTGGGGTCCACTGTTGATGGGGGACGGGCTCGGGATTTCAGTGGTGCCGAACTGCAGATGGCGCGTGGGGCAGGGGGCGGTGGTGCCCTGTGGGGCTGCAGGAAATGAGGGGGCGGCTGGCGGGTTGGCCCGGGAGGCAGCATGGAGTATTGGGCCAGCTACAACAGCAGGACCTCGGGCCACTTCTGGCCACTGCCAGGGAACAGCGTGGGCAGGATTCGGAGGCTCTAGGTCGCAGCGTACTGGTGCCAGAGAAATCGGCGTGTAATTCACAACGGGAAGGCACCGAGCAAATCCGGTTCAATCCTGCAGAAGTGTCCCAGGGAGAGCCTTGCCCAGGGTAACCCTCTTCGGAGCGACAACCCCTTCCCCACTGCATCTCAGAGACTGTCAGGACCCTAGCCCTCAAAACAACATTGCCTCCTGGAGGATGTAAAAGCCAGGTCTGTCTCCAAGCATAGCTGGACAGGGCGGCAAATACCGCTTCGGGCTACCCGCTGAAGGCGTGGAAGGTTCCAGACCCTGTCACCCTGAAGATGGCAAATGGGTCCAGAGGGTCAGCTATGCACATGAAGGTCCCCTACCGGCTTGATGGATACGAAGCACTATGCCTGGGGGTGCAGAGGGGCCCGCTGGGCCAGGAGAGGGGACTCCATGAGGAAGGGGCAGTGTGCATGGGCCGTGAAGGCCTCCCCCCGGCCGGCAGGGAGAGGACATAGGCCGGACACAAAGATGTTCGTGCGAGGGCCAAGCAGGGCAGAGGATCAGTCTGCCTGTGACCCTGGGACACAGCTGGGATCCGAACAGGGGGACACCGGGCCCTCTCGGCCGTT
>JAPYYJ010004418.1:0-10466 GCA_028533885.1 Nasua narica
GAACAATGGTGGGCGGATGACACAGGCTGCATCCCTGCTGGGATCCGGGGGGAAACGCACATCTCTTATGTATTCCACCAAAAGCGTTTCTCTCACATCTAAGTATGCCTCAAGATCTAATTTCCAGTTTAGAAAATACAGGGGAGAGAAGAGCAAATTAAATTACAACACAAAGGAGTAATCAGAGAAATCCAGAAAGTGGGACACTGTATAAGACAACTAGATTGGCATCTTCAGCATATCACTATGATGAAAAAAGGAACTGTTATGTGTGATTAAAACAAAGACTTATGGGGCGCCTGGGTGGCTCAGTGAGTTAAAGCCTCTGCCTTCGGCTCAGGTCATGATCTCAGGGTCCTGGGATTAAGCCCCGCATCGGGCTCTGCTCAGCAGGGAGCCTGCTTCCCCCTCTCTCTCTGCCTATCTGCCTACTTGTGATCTCTCACTCTCTCTCTGTGTCAAATAAATAAATAAAATCTTTAAAAAAAAAACAAAAAAAACCCACAAAGACTTACGAGACATAGTAGATATAAAACATGGTTCTGGACTATATCTCCCCTTATAAAGACCAACCATCAAGGATACTTAGGAAACCTAAACATGACCTGAGTAATTTATGTAATTATTATTTTTTCAGATTTAATAATTATTTAACTGTAGATGAAAATGATCTTGTTTTTTAGAGATGCTTACTGAAGGAGTTAGGGGACATACCATGATATCTATAATTTAATCCTAGGGGCTCCTGGGTAGCTCAGTTGGTTAAGCGGGTGACTCCTGATTTTGGCTCAGGACATGATCTTGGGGACCTGGGATGGAACCCCACAGTGGAGTCCCCTGTCCAGTTGCGTGCTCAAAGAGAGTCCGCCTGAGGATTTCTCTCTGCCTCTGCCCCTCCCTGGCCCGTGCACGCACTCTCTCTCTCAAATAAATGAGTAAATAAATCTTTTAAAAAATACTTTACCAAAAAAGGAGAGTGAGCTAAAGACAAAATCTTCAAGTAAAACAAAAATTTGACTGCTTTTGTTTTAGGTGGGTGGGCTTATGTGAAAAATTTGGTGCTAAAAGGTTAGGAGAAAACTGATCCTCCCATTCTCCACTATTTCCCAATTAAAACAAATAAATAATTTTTAAAAGTTGTTTGGTTTTGGTTACAGGAAATAAGAACAAGTGGTTTCTTTTTTTTTTTTTTTAAGATTTTATTTATTTATTTATTTGACAGAAACACAGCGAGAGAGGAAATACAAGCGGGGGTGGGGGGCGGTGGGTACGAGAAGCAAGCAGGCTTTCCATGAAGCAGAGAGCCCAATGCAGGGCTGGATTCCAGGACTCTGGGATCATGACCTGAGCCAAAGGCAGCCGCTTAACCAACTGAGCCACCCAGGCACCCGAACAAGTGTTTCTTAATAGCCGCTCTGTTTCTGAAAATTCAAGTTTTTGTTAGTCATTTATATTTAGAATTTCTCACTTTCATGCTGAATACATTAAGAAAAATAAAGAGCCACATTTCAGAGAAATTTTTTCATTACAAGTTAGATCTGGCTAGAGCTTAACCACAATTCAATAGCATAAAAACAGTCAAAAGAGACAAATACTTTTTTGCTCTTTTGATCATTAGTACAGAAAACTAAGAAAGATGTCATAGGAAGTAGTCTAAAATGAGATCTAATGAACTGAAATCGTCAACTGTGGGAATAAAATAAAATATTTTTAACAGCACTTGTCCTTAGTTCAAAAGGAAAATTTAGACTCTGGAGAGAAACATATTTCCAAAGGAGGCCTCCAGTTGTACTTTTCAGCTTTACCAATAATTTTTTAAAAATTACCTATTTTTTAAAAATTACCTACCTAATATATAGATTCTGTTTTCATGCCATAGCCACTTCAGATTCTCCATCAATTGGCACAAAACATAAACTGAAGCAAACCAACAACCAACCATTAGAGCCCAAAAGGTGCTATACTGTGAGTGGAAGAAAATAAATGACACAGTTTTTGGTTCATTCACTCTCACAAAAATAGGAGTAAACAAATAAACCCTTTGTATTAGAAACTTCTACATCAAACTGCATTGACTTCAATTCAAGATACTCTCTAGAGTCTTGTTCAAGTTATGGTCCATGAACCAGCAGCATCAGCATCACCTGGGACCTTGCTGGAATGCAGACTCTCAGGCTCCATGGCAGACTCTGAGTCAGAGTCTGCATTTCAACAGGATCCTCAGGTACACTGCAGATGTACCGTTTTAAAGAAGAAATTTATCTCAAAATAATGCCAGTGTTGCAAGCTTTAATCAGAGTATCTGCAACGTCATCATCATGAACTAATATTTATCCTCAACTAAGTGCAGAGCAATCTTTCATTAAAGGTATTTTGGGGACCTAATAATAATGAAGAAATCCCCATATGTAGCAATGCAGCTATTCAAGGCCTTGATGGTTCAGCATCACGACATTCCTCAGCTCTGCTAAGACAGATTTCTACTCAGCATAGGTCAGCCCCCTGCCACTCATAAGAAAAATTTATTACCCAAAAGTAAAAGGGTCTCAAAAAAATTATCACCAAAACAATACTTACTTTAGGGTATATATAGTAACAAATAAAAATGGAAGCTCTAGAAAAAGATACATTTTAAAGTCACTTTATACAATGTAGAAATACAGTTTTAATTAAGAACTGTCACAGTCATTGGAATTAACTTTGATCAATTTTTCATGGCTATGAGATCATGGTTTCCCTTTTTTATTCATTTATACACAGCATGCCTACCTTAGGAATAAACCTTTTCACCAGCAGTAGGACAAAGACTAATGTCATTAGAACACCTAGTACGGTCCCAGAAGAGTAATAGAAAATAGGACTTCTGTTAAGACAAGCAGATAAAAGCCATTTAAATGCTAGGCAGCACTTTCAGTATTAAAACCATGTTTAACCTGACGACAGTAGCCATAAAGAATACTAAGAAGAAAAACTCAGATGCTTTAATTACATCCTGTACTCTTAAAAAATGAAGTCTGTACTTGAAATTTACGGTAAACAGCTTGCCACTAACTCAAAACAAAATGTCTCAGTTACCTTCTGTGTTTAGAATCTGATGCAACAATTACTGATCACGTACCATGTAGCAGACGCTGGGCTGTGACTGTGCATGCACTCACAACAGCCCTGTAATGGGCTAGCCATGTCTAAATTTCACAGAGGAGGAAAGAGAGGCACCAAGAAATTAAAAACCATCCCAAGTGAGTATCTGCCAACTGGAGGATTCAGGCTTGCAGCCTTAGTTCCTCAGAGTCCAAGCTTTCTCTTCAGGCTATGTAACTGACATTGGGTTTCTAAAGGCCATAGATTACATTAAACATACTTAATTATACTATGAGAAAGATGAACAATATTAAGAATAGCAAGCTAAAAAAAAAAAAGAATAGCAAGCTAAAAAGTAAAATATTACTGGAAAAAGAGTCTTTTCATGAGAGAAGTGGTAATACACAAAATATCAGGACATATTTATCCAAGAGTCAGATACTTGTTAAATTCAACCTCTGTATCAGAGTCACAAATCTTGGAGGCAGCTCGAATCTAATCTAGAGAGCAAGGCATCTGGCATCAGAAAACCGGAGTATAAATCTCAGTCCTAGCAAGAACTAGTCATGTGATGATGAATGTTGGCTTTCTCGTCTATAAAATGAGAACAACAATACAGAGCCTACATAATTGTTAAGAGGATCAGATTTTAAAAATGTATATTAATACATAATACAAAATAATGCAGTAAAAGCACTGAAATATATACATACATATCATGTGTACTGTTATTTAGTTTTTAAAGGCCTTTCAAGCACGATCTTCAGACCTATTGTTTGTAAAACCAAAACAAGAACTACAAGCTAGTGTGGAAATATTTAGCATAGGGTCAAAACTGTCCTATCCTCTTTTTAAAAGGATTAAAGGATAATTCAGAAAATTAAGAAAGTAAAATGGATACTTACCGACTCAATATCTTTGCATAAAAGAAGAGGAAAATGCCTGCCACAAACACAAGGAAGAGTTTGAAATCTACAACTGGAATAAAAAAGACAGACACACACACAACAAAGATTTTTGTGTCAGTGTAGTTAGTAAGAGAAGAGAAAACTCAATTTATTGAAATGTCACTCCAGAAAAAATCCAGAAAATCAGAAAAGAGACTTACTGTTTCGATTCACACTAATTGTATAGGCAATTATCTTCCCGACAGGTTTCACAGAAAAGCACATGGTCTCTCCATATGGATTGATGATTATGGTTATTTCATTAGATTCCTTTGGTGTCCAAAAATTATGAATCATACATTTGATAAAAGATAGAATGGTTTCTGGATACTGACAATTATGTCTTTCTGTGATATATACAATACTGAGCAGGCCTGAACTGGTAATTTTCACCTTTAAAATAAGAACAAACAAATCCATAAACACATAAGCTCCTTAAAATCATGAATAAAGAGAGCCCAAGATAACGCAGTAAAGAACAGACAGTCAAACATACACAATTCCAGGGATCCCAGTTTTGGACCTACATATCTGTGTTTAGTTCGAACATACTGGAGCACAGAGACTTTGTAAAGTGGATTTTTCTTCCCCTGAGTTGTAGGTGATTTAACTCCCTCTTCTAGCAAGTTGTTGTGGCCAAGGGCCATGTGCAAAAGGATGGCAGAAGGCAATAGGTGGCAAACTACTAGCTTTATAAAGGGGTTTATATCTCTACCATTGTGCACTTTCTCTGGATCGGCTGCACATATGTAATTCAGGCTTCTCTCCCCACGCCTCCTGAAGAATCCAACCACAGGTCCTATTCAAGTCTCACAACAAAGCACTGGCTATGGTACCAAGCAGACAGTGACAATCTAGTCAGTGATCATTAAATGACAACTGTGCCAGGCCTTTGTCTGTCCCTTTCTACTCATACCCTTCTTTGTTCAAGAGTAAGGTGAGCCAGAAAAGGACAGTGAGATCACCAGCTCTGAATCTCAGGCATCAGGTGATATAACCCACTACCTATCCTCATTGCTCTTGGACGTTAGCTCCTGGCTCACTGCTCCTCTCTATTTCCTGTCATACCTCTCAGGGATTCGATATGCACAATATATACACCAAACTCCTTCCTATACTCTGACTCTCGGCATCTTGAACTCCTCCGCTCTTGTACTCTTGTCCTCTGCCTGACCTCAGCTAATCATTCCCATGGCCACACCCTGGACCTTGTCATTACCAAACTTCAGGCTCCTGTATAGGTTGTTTCAGGCATCCCACAGGCTGACCACCCACTCCTACCTTTCTAGCATGCCCCTTATAGGACCCTGACCCCAGGAAGCCTTTGACCCCACCATGGATCAAGCATTTTTCCCCTGCTCCTCACCCCTCTGATGTCCTTAGCCCTTTCTTCTCCAGGTAAATTCCATGATCAATCATTATAAATCATTCCCTTGTATGAACCCCTGACTCCTCTGAACCACTCTTGCTTGTCACACCCACCCGCAAAAACCACCTCTCCACCCATTTCACTCTTGGATTTGCACCACCAAATGGCACTAGATAAACACACAGCAGTCTGACTTTGAGCCCCTGAGTGTGAACCTCAAGTGGGACCTAAAACTACAGGTGATCATACCACACATTCCTATCTACTCTCCACTCTCTACAACAAAGATTTCATAGCTTTTCCTTTCTCAACATCAACACCTCCTCCTCATCCTCACTCTTGGCTGAAAATGGAAGAAGACAATGTCAATGGGCTCCTATCCCATTACCCAGCCACCAGTAACTGTAGGCACGTGCTCTGCTTCCTGCCTGTGGGGAGGAACTTTCTGCCACAGAGATTTAAAGGAGATTCTAAAGGCACTGAATCAGATCCTCCTTTGTCTACTCAAGGACATCCTACCAATAATTCTTCCCTTTCTATTGGAGCATCCTACTGATGTGGGAAACAAAGGCAAAAGAAAAATTAAATTTCCTTACTACCTATAGCCCACTGGTAAGTCCTTGAAACAGGAAGAATGACATTCCTCTAGAAACTCAGCTGCCTGGATGTTAATACTTTGCTAAGAGCAAAAGGCAATCTTAGCCCAACCCCCCAGGATCCTGTAGGTCTACTTAATACATAAAAATTCCTTTGGAAACTTCCTTGATCTCTACCCCTCCAAGATACGTGTTGGCAATCATCCCCCAAGCATATGACCCACCAATATACATCTGAAGGGTCTGATGACTAAAGTTTTATTAGGCAGTAATAAATGACTTTTCCCCAACAACAGCTAGCCCCCTCAAGGTCCTAGAAACCTTGCTTCCAAAATTCCTTAGAAAACTTATGCTGTCTCTAACCCCCTCCCAACTTGAGAGTACATAATGGGCCCCTCCTCATGACCCCAGTGTAGCTCTTTCTGTCCACGGGTCCTGTTCTCATGCTTTAATGAATTCACCTTTTGCACCAAAGATGTCCCAAGAATTCTTTCTTGGCCATTGGCTTCAAACCTTAATGTCTTTCCTACATCACTATTAGCATACAAACATGTTGATATTTTTCCCATTGGGGAAAGAAAAAAAAAAAAGCCTTCTACTGACTCCATTTCCCCCTCCAACTATCCCCTTGCTTCCCAATGTAATCAGATTCTCTTTAAAAAGTTGCCCATACTTGCAGTCTTCAGTTCTTTTCCTCCCATTCTCTCTTTAACCCCCTTCAATCACGGAGTGTTTCATTCCCAACAGGCTGTCCCTGACGAGGTCATCAGTGGCCTTCGTGCTATGGCCAATTCATTCTCAGTCATCGTATTTGAGCCATCAAGAGCATTTAGCACTGCTGATCATTCCCTTCTTCTTGTAACACTTTCTTCATGCAGTGCTCCTTCTCTCTCCTCTGCTGGCTCCTTCCTCCTCCCTACATATAAGACTGACCCAGGCTCAACTGTTGGTCCCCCATTTAAACTCACTCCTTAGCACTGTCTATAAACATGCATCACTGCTTACTTTTACAGAAAGAAACACAGAAAAGATATACAGAAGCTAGTAAGACTGACTACCCACTGTTATATGCAACTAATGAATCAATGAACACTCCATCAAAAACTAATGAAGTACTATATGCCGGGTAATTGAACATAATAATAAAAAAGGAATAAAAATAATAAAAAATAAAAGACTTGAATTTCCTCATCAAAAAAAAAAGAAAAAAAAGACTGACTACCCACAAGAGGGCTGGATAGGAATGGGTAGAGGAATGAGGGGGAGTGACACTTCTCTGAGAATACTTCTGCATACAGTTGTAATTTAAAACCATATTAATACCATACCTACTAATAAATTATAATAAGATCAACTAAGATGGGAAAAAACCTGAAAACAAATAAAACCAAATATAATATTTCAAATGAATAATATAATTATATTAAAGGAGGTGTGTGGGAATGAACTAACCTAAGTAATTCTGGAGCACAGTTTTTAGACTATATACTCCTAAACGAGAGGTAAAACACACTCTAAGCAAATACTGACAAATAACAAATAAACAAATTACTATTCTAGCATTAGGCAAATAAATCAATATACTGAGAATAATGAAAACCAGTTTCCCCCATTAGAGAAAAAAGTCATAAATATGGCAAGGAGAGAAATTAGAATGAACCCAGTAGTATGGAAGATATCAGAACTCATGTTTTTCAACAGATGGAGAGACAGAAATAGATACATGCACAGGTGTGTGGGTGTATATGTTTGTGTGTGTTCACATATGACAATGGTATCCCAGCACTAATAAAAACTCTGAATGCTCCTTGAAAAAATGTATGATTCCAGAGCTGAGTTTAAGAAATTATAAGATAAGTCTGGAACATCTTGTTTACCAGAAGATGCTCAAATGATAGGCACAAAATAAAAGAACACATCAGCTACTTTGAAGGTGCTCCTACTGGCCAAATCTAGGACAATTTGAATGTCAAAATAAATAATGAGGTAATGGACTATAATCCAATGAATGAATTGGCAATCTATAATACTATGTTGATATAAATAAACTGGAGGAGGAAAAACTCTTCCTTATTGAAGAATGCTGATGGATGTAGAAAGAACAATGGAATTAGAAAATGACCATTTGAGGGGTGCCTGGGTGGCTCAGTGAGTTAAAGCCTCTGTCTTTGGCTCAGGTCATGATCTCAGGGTCCTGGGATCGAGCTCTGCATCGGGCTCTCTGCTCAAAGGGGAGCCTGCTTCCTCCTCTCTCTCTGCCTGCCTCTCTGCCTACTTGTGATCTCCCTCTCTATCAAATAAATAAATAAATAAATAAATAAATAAATAAAATCTTTAAAAAAAAAAAGAAAATGACCATTTGATAAACCTCATGATGATAACTGAATTCATGCAAGCATCAATGGATGATAAAACTAGGGAGTGAAAATTTGATGAGGAAAAGGACATCTATATATAGTTTCAAATTACCTCCTCAAAATACTCATTTATTACAAAGGGCAAAATGGTCACTTTACAGTGATAAAATTGTAAATTTCCAGATACCACCTTAGCCAGGTGATCAAAGTGGTGTATATTATCAGTAATAGCACAAATCAACATCATGTACTTTCTGATATGCTGTCCTATCTTTTCCCTCAGCCTAGGATACACTCTCTTGGTATATTATCTTGGTAACTCGCTAACTTCATTAAAATATTTCTCAGATATCACCTTCTCTACAAGAACTACCCTGACCACTCTTTTTATAGTATAACTTGCTCCCTACCTCCCTCATTCCACCTACCTTACTCTACATTTTCTTTTTTCATAGCACTTACCTGTTTTATAATTTTCTTCTCTATTATATTTATGGCCTATCCCCTACCCTTAGAAGTATAAATATCACAGGAACAGGGATCTGTTTTAGGATCTTATGATTCTGATATATCCTAAGAGCCTGTAATAGTTCCTAGCACTTAGCAAGGGGTTAATAAATATGTTTGTTAATAAATACGTTATAAATATGCTGAATAAAGGAAAGTACTAGGCTACTGAGATTAAGTATTATCTTGGCCATACCTGGGATCAGAAAGGGGTTTGGGATAGCAATTATTTTGGAAAGTAGGAGAGAAGGTGTTGTCTTGAGTTGTGTCTGAACAGCAAGCACATCGTGCTCACTTAGATACCATATTTATTTGGAGAGGTTTGGAGAAGGGCTGATAGGAAGTATAAAGAGTTAATGTTCCTTTCCACACATCCCTTTTCCTTGGGACACTGACATTCCCCAGTCAGCTTTCATACTAATACACTGCTCTAAGTCATACAAAAGCTATTTTTTCTTCTTGAACTAGTACATTTTAATTCTCAGTTCCCAAGACATGATTTAAATATAGGCTCTTACCTGCATAGTCGACCACATATATTTCCACTCCATTTGGGAATTTCGATTGTAGCAGTAACAGTCTGAGTCAGAAGTTTTAATAAAATCCATTTCCTTCAGAGCTTTACACCTTAGAACTGAGAGATGGAAAAGAGAATATATTTCCTAAAATATTTAATTTCCCAGAATCTTTTTTTCTTTTTTTATTCACAGGAATAATGCTATTTTTACATTCTCTAAACAATGAATTTTTCTATATGATACTTAGAGTCCCTCAGTCTTTCCAACCCATAGGAGACAGACAAAAAATTATAGTGTCAATACTCTTACAATATATGGAAGGTACTGTAAGAACACAGAGAACGGGTACTTCAATCTTGGAGTAAAGGGCAGAAATGGGGGCAGCTTCCCAGAAAAGAGGAAATGTGAGTAGAGTACTGAAGGATAACTTGGAGGCAACAAGACAAAAGAAGACAGGTTAGAGGGCGGCAAGTGTGTACAAAACCACGGAAGTGGTTCAGTCATTCACTGAGGACGGAGTACGGGGAACACATGAGGGACTTTCAACATCTGCCATGAGAGGTGAGCAGTGGTCATCACTTTAAGGAGTATGGACGTCACATTGAATGCACAGCACTGAAGCATTTTAGGTAAGCACCAAAGTCTCAGCAGGAAACTGCTGACACTCGGAAGGGCTTTACTGAAGAGTTCAGTGAGGCTGTGGGCAGAGTTAAGGCATTAACACTGTGAACCAAAGCACTGTGAACTTCCTAGACACCAACAACAGCAGGAAGCCTTTAACATCCCTAGGCCTGAAATGGCACAGGTAGAGCTCAATGTTATTGGAGCTACTGAAGCCCCGGGGACAGTCTAATGGAATGCAATCCCTGCCAAAACGTGCGATGGTGGGATGAAGGTATGACTACTTCAACCTCTCTCTCCTGCCCTCCCATCAGGGCCTCTCACTGGCCAAACACAATAGGAACCAAAGGGCCTTTAAAGAAGCCCAGGTGATACAGTCCACAGATGTCAGCTTCCAGGCATTGATCAGGGGAGAAAAGGACAAAATGGACCTGTAGAACAAACAGAGAATAACCAGTTTTCACAGGGAA
>JAPYYJ010004419.1:0-10466 GCA_028533885.1 Nasua narica
TTCTTTCCCCATTCAGCTTCTTCAAGGAAGCTTCCTTAGGATTCTTACCAAACTTGCCTGAATGTTTCCTGGGTTCATACAGAAGAATCCTGTAAGAGACCACAAATCCTATTATTCTGCACCTCAGGGGACTTGACTCCTGCTGATAACCTACACTTAGCCTTTAGTGATTTGTTAAAAACATTTTCATCTTATTCTTTTTTTTTTTTTTAAAGATTTTATTTATTTATTTGACAGAGAGAGAGAGAGATCACAAGTAGTCAGAGAGGCAGGCAGAGAGAGAGAGGGGGAAGTGGGCTCTCCGGAGCAGAGAGCCCAATGCGGGGCTCGATCCCAGGACCCTGAGATCATGACCTGAGCTGAAGGCAGAGGCTTTAACCCACTGAGCCACCCAGGCGCCCCTCATCTTATTCTTTTTACCAGCTTCTATGGTGTCCAACAGTTTGCCCCAGGTAAGCAAAGGCTTGGCTTCTTTTGCTCCCTGTAGATACCTTATGGTTGATTGCTCTCCAACCTTAGTTTCCTCATAGGTTTGGTGTTCAGTCCATTTGCTGTTCAGTCTTCTCCTGGTTGCAAAGGTTGGAGTGACAGTCTCCACATTTCCACATTTGAAACTAAATACCTCACAATTTTTTTTAGAATTGAAAATCTCAGATAGAAATTTGTGTTATTTTGCCCTTTGACTTCCTACATTTCTAAGAATCGTGGTCCACTGAAGCTCTTCACTGGCAGAATATTACTTAAATCTTCTGGACACTTCCAAGCATTGACTTTCACAATGGAAATTGTATACAGTTGACCCTTGAACAAACACACAGGTCCACTTATATGTGGATTTTTTTTTTAAGTAAATACAGTGTAGTATAATAAATCTGTTTTCTCTTCCTTATGACTTAATAACATTTTCTCTTCTCTAGCTTAATTTATTATTAAAATATATTATATAATACATATGATATGAAATATGAATTAATTAACTATGTATGATACTGATAAGACTGGTCAACAGTAGGTTATTAGTAGTTGAGTTTGGGGAGTCAAAAATTAAAAGCGAGTTTTCAACTGCAAAGGGTATTAATAGTTAAGTTTGGGGAGTCAAAAATTGAAAGCGAGTTTTCAACTGCAAAGGGTGTTGGCACCCCTAACCTCTGCTTTGTTTCAGGTCAACCGTATCTTTCTGCTATTCTTTTCTATAGTTATGTGTATCTGTTCTGTGTATCTGTACAATTACATTGGTGCCTTTTCGGAAATGAACTACTTATAAATCTCTGTGCCTTGTGAGGTGGGCTTACTGTTGAGAATGTGTTAAATAAGGGAAATGATACTCTCAAAGAAAACCGTGTTAAACGTTACTCACTTTTACAGTCTCCAAAGCAATATTTCTCCAGCATTAGCCTTGGCTCTTCTGTCTTCTAATCAGTATGTGTGTTGTGTTTAGGAAATAGAAATCATTTTTCTCAGGGTGCCTGGGTGGCTCAGGGGGTTAAAGCCTGTGCCTTTGGCTCAGGTCATGATCTCAGGGTCCTGGGATTGAGCCCCGCATGGGGCTCTCTGCTTAGCAGGGAGCCTGCTTCCCCCTCTCTTTCTGCCTGCCTCTCTGCTTACTTGTGATCTCTCTCCCCTCTTTAAATAAATAAAATCTTTTAAAAAAATCATTTTTCTCAGGAGTATTTTCTGCTTTTGCTTTTTTAGGGTAGATCGTTATTAGTCATAGCATGGTAATATTCAATTGAAAAATTACTTAACTCTGAAAAGGTATAAATACCAATATCTTAATACTTAATAACAAATGCCAATCATTAATTACCATTCATCTAATCTTATCATTTAATAGAGTTTAGCAGTATAAAAAAATAAAAAATAAGAACCAGCCAGTTTTTGCTCATAAGCTGATCTGGGACATTGTGTTGTTAAGCAGTGACACAAAGCAAATTTATTTTTTAATAGATTGGCTTGATGTAAAAGGGTTAGAGAAATATAGGGATTCTGTTTTTACTGCTTGAGGCAATCTCATTTGCAAAACCATTTCAAACCAAAGCCCATCTATCACTATGTAAATGATCTAGAATAATTTTTTTCAGTATCGGTATGTTTGGGTTTAGAAATCCCACTTTTACCTTGTGGCACTGAAGCAATAATTCTTATTGAAAGATCGCCTTCCATTGCTTCATTCTTCCTTTAACTCCGTTATACATCCAATGTACACACACTTCTTTTCACGCAACTATTTTCATATCCGCTGGGTTTTCTGATGGACACAAACAGAAAAATCACCACAATTTGAATGACCTTTTAATAATTGTTGAGACACTTGAAAAGCTAACGGAAAGCCTTCTTGCTACCATGCCCACTAATCTAATATTTAGAGTAATAAGAATGGAACTAGGTGAACTTTTGATGAAAAACTGTTGCAGATATTTAAGCATTATTTGGAATTCAAGAACTCTCACTCTTAAGGGTTTGCTATCACTTTCTGTGGTTAGGTAAAAAGTGCCTGGTTAAAATGTGTAGCTCTAGCTGGAGCAGTAGATGCATGATGGTTGTCGCTGAAATCATAGTTTATTAACTCATTAATGGATGGTAGATATTTTCCAGAAGAGAGTATAAGAGTTTGATTCCACTGAGAAGCCAATTAACTGTGAACGATCTTGGCATCTTTGCCCACCCCCAGGCCTCAACGCAGCCAAGTTATGGTTAAGTTCCTGTCAACTTCTTAGGCACAAAAAAAGCCAATGGGGTTGATAAAATAACTGAAGCATGAAACTGATCATCAAAAATGGTTGGTGTTTCTAAATGAGTCATATTTCTTCTTGGGAAGAGCCTCATATTTATATCAGTAAGGGTCTTTCTAAGGTTCAGACACTCATGGTAACCAGAAGAGTGTACTAAAAGCAAACTGCAAACTCAGTAATCTCTGTTTCCCCTCCTCACCAGTGATGGACTATTTCACCTCTCAAAATAATGCAAAAGATCAGTATGAGCACAAACTTGACCCTCATAACAAAACTTGCTGATTTGTGTTTTTCCTAAAGAGCAGAGAAATAATGGTTTAGATT
The DNA here is from genome assembly GCA_028533885.1 of Nasua narica. Lineage (NCBI taxonomy): Eukaryota > Metazoa > Chordata > Mammalia > Carnivora > Procyonidae > Nasua > Nasua narica. The sequence goes on from JAPYYJ010004419.1 coordinate 3,057, forward strand.
TAAAAGCTCTACTCTTCTGAGGTCTGCAGATACATGGACCCCATTTATGTTAACAAAATGGTTAATTAAGCCAACGAGATGACAATACCAGTAAGAGTCTGAAAACAAGATTTGGCTTTCAGAATCCAAATAAGAGTGATCCATCTGAGATAATCAGCTGTAATTCTTTTACACAGTATATATACTTTTTTCACTCTCAAATGTGCTTCATAACGTATCCTGCTTTTCTTGAAGGAAATTATGCTTTCTAGATTAAGATAATAATAGTGATGAAATAATAGACTGTTATATTTATAATCAGTAATTATCTAGTCACCAAATAAGTGGCCAGTATCTAGGGAACAAGCAATTATATGAGCTATGATTACTAAAGAAGTAATTATGATGAAAGATAAACCCCTCTTAGTTGTGTTTTATTTTTCTCTTAAGACTGGCATTTACATAACACAGTCCTTAATCCATAGAGGATGTTTGTTTAGGTCTGAGAGAATGTGCATCTGTCATGCACAATTTCATTCAGGAAGACTTGGTGTTCATGGATTTGACGTTCTCGATTTCAGCCTAGTGACTGACAGTATGAAGGACAGTGGCTTACTGTCACTAGTCTACAGCACTAGTCTACAGCACAGATTAAAATCGTTTGCTCAAGATTTTTGTGCAGGATTGTAGGCTGCCTGGCATGGCATCCCGGTGTCATGACCTGTGGGGTCTCTTGTCTAGTGAGAAAAGTTCTGTGGTCTAAGACAAAAAGATAAAAATAGTGCTATCCACAGTGACAGAGCTAAGGGAACATAGTTGTCGTGGTCTGAACGTGTGTATCCTCTGCCCCCCAGATGTTGAAATCCTGACTCCAAAGGTGATGATATTCATCATTCGGGCCCTTGACAGATGCTTAAGTTATAGGGTGGAGGCCTCGCAAATGGGATTAAGTGCTTTATTAAAAGGCTGTAAAGAGCTCCTCAGTCCATTTGGCCCTGTGAGGACACAGGGAGAAGTTTGCATGCGACTGGGAAGAGAGCCCTCACCCAACAATGCTGGCACCCTGATCTTGGACTTCAGGACTTCAGGACTGGCAGAAACAAATTTCCAGCATATAGAAGCTACCCAGTCTGTGTTATTTTGTTACAGCAGCTGGAAGAGACTAAGACAGTCATAAACACATGAGAAAACAAAACCTTGGGGGAAATTACATACAGAAGAGATTTGATCAAATTTGGAAATTCTCAAAGTTTTCAGAGCATGGGTAGTAAGGGGCTACAGTGACCTTGCTAGACATGGATAGTGTTTTTTTAAAGCATCTTTAAAGAATTTTACTTTAGAGATAATAGCATTAAAAACAAAAACAAAACAAAACTCTATTTAGCAAAAATACCTACATTTCAAACAGACCTCAAGGCTGTTATTTCTTATCTATCTCTGCTTGGGGAATGTTTTATGTTTTTTTTTCAGATCCTGGATAATAATGTGTGTGTATTGGTTCTGCATGTATACCAAGCGAGATCTATTGTAGGCTCAGAGTAATGGAGTTACGTAAGACCTCAGATCACCAATTGTTGGAAATACTATGATGGGTCAAAAGCTGCAGGGAACTACCATGAAACATGTTCAGGAGGTTTGTCTCCTTTTTTTGGTAAAACTTCCCTTTTTTAAAAAATTCAAATGAAGTGTAAGAATGGCTCTCTGACAACCATGTAAAGATTGAATTTTCTCAATCTGCTTTGAAATTTAAGAGCTTCCTTTAGTGTATTTTTTTTTTTTGCTTTTACCAATGAAGACAAAAGTTGAAACAAATTTTTCTAGTACTGCTATAATTTTCTTAAAAGTATAGGGGCGCCTGGGTGGTTCAGTAAGTTAAAGCCTCTGCCTTTGGCTCAGGTCATGATCTCAGGGTCCTGGGATCCAGCCTTGCATTGAGCTCCTGCTCAGCAGGGAGCCTGCTTCCTCCTCTCTCTCTGCCTGCCTCTCTGCCTACTTGTGATCTCTCTCTCTCTCTCTGTCAAATAAATAAATAAAATCTTTTAAAAATTTTTCTTAAAAATATAAAAATAATTTACTAAAGGAATGCTATTAATTTTGTTTCAGGAATATAGATATTGAAGTAGAACTTGGGTCTGGATTCATAGTAATGTATATAACTATATGTTTAAGGTATAACTAGAATTAAATTTATAGAACATATCTTGCAACTAACCTTTCACAGTTGTTTAGTATTGCTTCATGAGACATAGTCACATTATTGTCTTAAGCTTGTAACCTTAACCATGAAATCAGTCTGAGTTAATTTATTCTTAATTTTACTTCATAATGGTAGAAATTGAATTTATCAAGAAGATAATTACTTGTTTCCCTTAAAAAAGAAAAAACAACCTCACAACTCTTTGAGACCTTTTAATAGTCCACAGTTTGTCCAAAGTAATGTAATCCTCAGTGATTAAAAGAAGCCAAATTAAAAAAAAAAGAAGAAGCCAAATAAGAATAAAACCCTGCATTAAGAATGTGCCTTTTTCCAAGATAGTTCAGTAGTTCAACAGATCTGGTCTCATTAATCCTCCAAGTTTAAAAGGGGGAAAATATCTTGGGGCACTTGGGTGTCACCATTGGTTAAGCATTGACTCTTGTTTTCAGCTCAGGTCGTGATCTCAGGGTGGTGAGATCCAGCCCCCAGGTTGGGCTCCACGCTCAGTGCATAGAGTCAGCTCAAGATTGTCTGTCCTTCCCCTCTGCTCCTCCCTGCCTCATGCTCTCTCTCTAAAATAAATAAATCTTAAAAATAAATTTAAAAAAATAAAAGGGGAAGCATTTTTTGAAGTTTTTATTTATTTTTTAAATACAGACACTTAATTCCTAATATTGCCCAAGTGAGTTGGCATCTAAAGAAGAGTATGGAGAAATGCTTAAGAATTGTGAGTCTAGGATCAAACTGCTAGGGTTTAAATCCTTATTCTGCCACTTCCTAGACAGATGGCAAGTAAGGGACAATGCTTAGTGTTTATATGAGATGGGCATGTTACTTAACTTCGCTAAGCCTCAGTTTTCCCATCCATAAAATAGCAGTAATATTAGTACCTACTGATGGAGTAGGGAAGTTAAATGAGATGCTACAAGTTCAAGTCCTTAAAGTAAGTGTTGAATTAATGTCAGTTATTGTTTACTTAACATAAGTGTATGCTAAGTGACACAAATCTCTTCTGGCGTCTTTATTGGGAGCTAGAAATCTAAACACACGATTATAATTCAAAGTACAAGTTTAGATGTACAAAACTGGAATCTTGAACTACTCCCTCTGCTCTATTGGGTCCTCACCTCCCACAATGATGAGTTTAATTGTAATTTTAATGGAATTGTGACTCCTGTCTAATCTATTTTATATCAGCTTTTTCCCCTCAGAATGAGTGTATCGATATATAAACCCTAGTAAAAGAGGCTAGCAGAATCTGAAAAAGAGTTTTGCTTGTCAGCTTATAATCTTTTTTTTAAGCCTTTTTTTAAAGATGCAGACGTACTGAGGCTTCTTAAGAAATCATCTGCCAAATCATAGCTGATGTATCAGTATTTTTATTTGTCAGGACTTGTGTTTCCTGTTCATTGTAAAGTCTTCTTTCTGTCCCCACTTGATTATGACGTAATCTATGCTGAGTTTAAATTTCATATTAGGAAAAGTAGAGACAATCAGAAATGGATATCCATACAATGTGAAAAATCCATATGGCAGGCACTTCTGTCATATTTCTCGTGTCTTATAGGACTTTGGTTCTGTGTCAGAAAGACATTCATGTATCAAGATCAAAATTGAACTCTGGAAAGAATCATGGACCCCTTTGTCCAGTGAGATAAACCTGAAGAAGTGTATTGCTGGGCTAATAAATTCCAAACCTACTTAAAACAAATTGGCTTAAAAAACAAAACAAAACAAAACAAAACAAAACAAAACAAAACGGGGTGCCTGGGTGGCTCAGTGGGTTAAAGCCTCTGCCTTTGGCTCAGGTCATGATCTCAGGGTCCTGGGATGGAGCCCTGCATTGGGCTCTCTGCTCAGCAGGGAGCCTGCTTCCCCCTCTCTCTCTGCCTGCCTCTCTGCCTACTTGTGATCTCTTTCTCTCCCTCTGTCAAATAAATAAATAAAATCTTTAAAAAACAAAACAAAATAAAAAACAGATTGGCTTTACCCTGTAACTATATTTGGAGGCTTTTGAAATCATTCTTTATGAGACCATGTTTATGAAATGAGCCTATGAAGGCTTGCTGTCTGTGGCTGCTTGTGTGTTTTCCCAAGTATTTAGGAGCAAGGGCAGAAGGCTAGAATGGCTGAATTCAGAGCAAGAAGCACTGCCAATGTTTCTTCTTACCAAGTGGAATTTGCTATGCCCAATGATAAGGGGGAAATAATTATCGAGTTTCAAAGACTAACAATAAGAAAAGAGTAATTCCTCGCCAGTAGCCATAGCTATATGACAAAGAAAAAAATATTTCTTTCCAAAAAGTATGATCTAGAAAAATCAGTTCTTGTTTAATTCAACAATTCTTTATCACAATGTTTCCGAAACTTTTCCTAAATTCTCCCTGGCACTTTACAAATCTAGCTTTCTGAGACAGCCACCAAATTGAATGTCCAGGAAATGGGTGTTTGAATTTCTATTTTTAAGAACTCAGCTGATTCTTATGGTCATTTAAGTTTAGGAGATGTTACTATGTAGGCTTAAATAAAAATAAGAGAATGAAAGTGTATGTGGCAAAGATAATAATTCTTGAAAAATAACATCTGATATGCTAAAACAGGGGACAGAAGCCTTCGAATATTTTTTCAGTAAGTTGTATTCTGGGCCAATAGCAAAAAGAACTGAACACGAGAATCCAGAGCTACTTGGCTTTATGAAGATATACATGTGATGTACAGCCTTGACAAATCTGAGACTTATTTTTGAAGATATTGAAAACGGGACTTTTTCAGTCTTTGAAACAATATAACACAGGCCTGAGACCTTTCTCTCTCTCCAGACTCTTCCTCTTATAGGGACTAGACCTACTGGTAATTTCAACTTTTTGTTTGTTAGCAAAGGGTTTCCACTCTTTACTGAAATTGGGAAGATGGGGCATTGGAATCAAACTCAGTTGTTATTTAAATGTCTGCCGCTTACAAAGCCCTAGAGAACTAAAATGAGTAGTATTTGGATTAACAGGGCTTCTCTGGTCTTTCCCAATTTATAATGGAGTTTGCCTTAGTCAATAGCTCTGTGGGGAAAATCTCCTGTCCTTTAAAGCCTGGGTGAATAGGCAGGATCTCGAGGAAGCTGGGTCTTTTCATGAGTGCCCATGAGTCTTTCACACACTAAGCATTTTGTGCAGATCCCTGACTCTGCTACTAGCTACACCAGGCCCTGTAGGCTTTGCTGTTAAGTGTGGACTGCTGCTCTTCACTCCTGAATCCTGTGACCATCCTGGAACCAGCTTAAGCATAGTGGCCAGCTTTCTGAACCTTTATCATGTTCGTTCACTTTATATATACTGATTCAGTCACTTGGTTTTATATGAAACCAGAACTCTGCCATTATACTTTAGACCTTCTGTTGCCTAGGACCCTCCTTTTACTAAAAATCCTGACCTACTGTCTGCGGATCTGCCTGTTCTTTTCACAAGTATTTGTTAAAAGAGTCCAGTGAGTTTGTGTCCAAGTAAATCACTGTTGATGCAGACATACCTTGTTTTATTGTGGTTCGCTTTATTGTACTTCACAGATACTGCAGTTGTTACCAATTGAAGTTTTGTGCAACCCTCACAGAGAAAGGAAGTTTATTTGTAACATTTTTCCAATAGTGAAGTGAGATTTGTTCACTTTGTGCTTCTGTGTTATATTTTGGTAACGCTCACAATATTTTAAGCTTTTTCATTATTATTATTTTTGTAGTCGTGATCTGTGACCAGTGATTACAACTCACTGAAAGCTCAGATGATGGTTAGCATTTTTTACCAATAAAATAGTTTTTAAGTAAGGTATGCACATTCTTTTTTTGGACATAATGCTATGGCACACATAATAGACTACAGTATAGTGTAAACATAACTTTTGTGCACACTGGGAAGCCAAAAAAAATCATTTGACTATTGCAATTTGTGCTTTATTGAAGGGGTCGTTGGGTGGGAATAGGATTGCAGGATCCCAGGTCTGCCTGGAACTCACACAACCACTCCATAAACACACATGTGACACTGAGGATTTGGCTATGCTTTCATTTCCAGTTGCTTTTCTTTTTTTTTTAACACAATTGTTGCAAGGTCCTTGTTTTGACATCTTAAGATGAAAAGACTCTGAATATATTGGACTTGTTTAGAACTGCATTCCCGTTTCCCCCCCCAAGCCATCAAACCAAGCTGCCTTGAGGCAAATCCCTTGATTTATTTATGCTCCTTTCTCTCCTTTTTTACCTCCAACCCTTCTGTGGTGATTAATCTTATGGATTTTTTTTTTTTTAATTTCCACACATCTTGTTCCCATTTCATGTTGTCTATGTAGCGTTTCTTTGTTGTTAGCTTACTCTCAACCCTCTTCTCTCCTCATGTCTTCCCATCAACCCTGCATTTTCTCCCTTCCTTTTTCTTAAAGAACTGCTATGTTGGTGACCACACATCTCAGATTCCCTGTGCCCTAATCTCTACCCCTTTGGAGGTTTGATTCTCTTACCACAGCTGCTGCCTGGAGTGGCCCAGTCCCATTGTGGGATCCTCAGCCATATTTCTGGGGTCCATGCACCTGTGCCCCCTTTTTGACTTCACTCCACTCCAGGAGCAAGTTACTAGAGTTCTCTCCTGCAGTGACTGCTTGTTTGCAAAAGCAAGAACCCCCAGGCTAGAAAAGACCCGAAGCCATGCAGAACCCACCTGTTATTTTCTTAGAAATCCTGGGGTGGGAGTTCCTTTCAGGCCACTGGGGCTGGTACAGAGCTGTGTCCCTTGTTGGTGCTTGGGACTCTGGGTATGAAAAGTACAGACACTGGGCTTCTGATCAGGTATGCTGACCACCCAACCAAACACTCTCCCAAACTTAAACCACAGAGGCCAAGAATATAAGGCCTCTACAAGCTCCTGGCTGGCCCTGCTATGGACTCCCCTGACAGTTGACCCCATCCCAGAGCTCCCTGTTCATGTTCCTGTCATGACTACCTTTCAATCTGTGCTCCAGACACCATGCAGAGCTCACCTTTCTTCAGGATCTGTGCCACCGAGCAGCCACCTCTTCAGAGGAACTAAGTGATCAAATGGCAGGTCAGATTTCCTGATGTCTCAGAGAAAGAGTGGTTCCTTAAACCCCACTGAATGATCTGCTTGTTCTGCAGACTGGCAGTTTGGTGCCTCCAGCAGCCGCCGAAATAACATATTCTCTCCAGCAGACGTTCCTGGAGTATTTTTGGTGAGCTC
>JAPYYJ010004420.1:0-10465 GCA_028533885.1 Nasua narica
CTCCCTCCCAAAACTCTGGCATATGGAATCTTCTAATGACAGAATAAAAGTACTATTTAAAGGTTTGGCCTTTCGGTCCTGTGAGAATTAAGTTGCTAACGATAAAGGCAAAGGGTTCACGAGGGCCCCACCATGTTTATTTTAATCATGGTAATGTGAGCTCAGGGCATTGACAAGACTGCCCTTACTGGAGGCCCCGGATCCTTCTGAAGTTAGATTCATGTCTCTTAAAATCAATTTAACTCTGCCCCACCCCCTTTTTTTTTTAACCCTGCCTCTTTTTAATGCTCCTTCTTTACAGAGCAAGGAAGACGTGTGATCTTCTGAGAACAAAGGAATGATGCCCGTCATTCACCATTCAGACTCTCTAAGGTTCTCTTTGAAATCGTGTGGAAACTGATCTCGGATTATCACAGCCTTCTACAGCCTTGAACCCTATTAGGAAAAGTATGTATGTAGCCTTTTTTAATTCGAACTTCTGTTTTAATCAAAACAGCTGTCTTATTTTTAAGAAGAACGGAGTCAGAAACTGCTCTTTTCTCTTGATTTAGAGAAAACCTAGCTCTTCAAACGACAGGATGATAGGCCCAGCCCTCAGGTCAACTGTACTAAAAATAAAGCAGCAAACAGGAAATGGATAGCTTAAATAATAAAAGCATGATAAAAGGAATACATGGCATTTATTGGACAGCTTGTCAGACGCTGTGTGAAATACTATCAAGTATTTTACAATCGCTCTTGTTAAATCCTCTCTCTGAGGTAAATACTGTAATTATTCCATATGTACAGATCAGTTTTTCTCTTTAAAACTTAGATAAATGATGTCAACTTTACCATATCCTTCAGCAACAGGAGGTCTCTTTTCCCTTCTTTGTCCTTTCTCAGTCATACGCTCACTCACATGGGACCGTTGTAACTCACCTAGCTGGTAAGTTACCTTAGATACTATTTTTGTGCAAAAGTCTGGCCATGAATACTTTTTTTTTCAAGGTTTTATTTATTTATTTATTTGACACAGAGAGAGAGAGAGATCACAAGTAGGCAGAGAGGCAGGCAGAGAGAGGGGGAAGCAAGCTCCCTGCCGAGCAGAGAGCCCGATGCAGGGCTTGATCCCAGGATCCTGAGATCATGACCTGAGCCAAAGGCAGAGGCTTTAACCCAATGAGCCACCCAGGCTCCCCAAAGACCATTTTTCAAAAGCACCATGAATGTTCACAACAATGGCCTCTGCATCATGGGCGCCCCAAAATATTTTTTCAAGTCATTCTCAACTTTGAAAAAATATATATATACATATGAGCCATACTTTGCCAGACCCACACAAGCATGTAACAAGCACTTGGAAGTATGTGTTGGGTAAACATTCTTCTCTCCTAAAACTAGAACCAAGTACATAGTATTTCCAGACATGTTTCTTAAGTCAAAGTCACAGAAGAGATTTTTAGAAAAAGGAACAATCGTTGGTGTGGACGTGTGTGTGAGAGGAATACTAGTGACCCACCAGGCCACCGTGAGAGATGCACATTTCCCACCCCCCTGAATTCCTCTCCACAGACGACAGCCACGGAGAAAAGAGCCGCCCTCCAGGGCTCTGAGGTCATGAAAGAAACCTGGCTTCCTCTGAGTCATTAAATAATTTGATATGGCCTAGTAAGATCTGATAATCTCTTTTAATATGACAAGTAGGACCTCAATGAAGAACCTAGTCCTAACTTCAGGTACATCTAGCAAAAACATACATGAGCCGATTTGTCCTAAAAAGATTATTTTTTTTTTGCACTTTAAGATCTTATTTGATGGAATTAAATGGAATGAAACACAAAATAGTATAATGGCTTACTTATATGCCCAAAAGTACTCACTGCTGCAAAATTCAAAAGGACATCAAGGGAGGGAATGAAGTAAACATTCCCCAAGGGGTGTAAGAAAGACACCCCTTTGGTTATATACAGACAGACTGTATCCTGTCTGTAGGCAAGGCAGTAAATAGGGGTTTTGGTATCCAGACACATGTACTTTATTTGACGATCCATCATTCACTCTGAGGAGGAGACCTAAAATCAAACCAACGATTGTGATCCAGAACTTACTAACGCATCCCCGATAGATCACCATGATGGACGTACCCTGCAAGGTTGAGCCTAACACATTTACCGCAGCTTCTGGTACTCGGCAACACCTGTTCACCCTCTGCCACACTCTCTGAGGACAGTTAGAGTAGAAGAACAAAAGAAAGCATCTTGCTCGAGTCAGATCTTCCTCTCGGAAGTCCCCCTCAGTGTGGTGATGCTGGAGACAGTTCTGCCTCTAGCCGTCCAATCCCTTTCAAAGTACCTCTTCTCTTCCACTCTTCAATTCCCTGTCGTATAACCATCAGTGAGCTCCTTCTCTTCCAAATGCCTCTGAAAACAGCCCTAGCCAAGCAAGGTTGCACTGCAGAATACTTTTTCCTTATTATGTTATAATATATGATATCATAATATATTTTTCCTTGTTATATATTTTGTTTTATTTCTCCTTATTACATACCTATTGTACAAACCTATTGTTTTCTGAACCTTGTTTATTAATTTCATGCAAATTCTACAACTTAAGTACGACTGATTTAGAACACCCTCCCATCCCAACAGGCGTGGCTGGGAAAATCTCGACTCTGAAGCTTCCACCCTATCACTGTAGCCGCTGACACTATTTACTGAGCACACTAATGACACGAACGATGTAAGTGGTCCGAGTTTTCCCCTGTCCTCTGCTCTTTAACAAGTATGCCTATCAGAGTCCAACCTGTGGGGGCAGTTGACTGAAACGCTGTTAGTAGTTTCCCCTGTGGGGCAAACAGGCTGAGGAACGGAAGAGAACATGGTCTCCGGCTTTAAGGCCTTACTCACATGCCCACCACGGGACAGCAGAGAGAACCCAACAGCAATCCACCTGGGGTCCCACTGACAGAGAGTGAGCAGTGGTACTGTAGCTTTGCCCCATCTTCTCCCACACCCTCGTCAGGCAATGTCACTCCTACCGTGAGTTCAGCCACCATCGGGACAGGTTTCTAGCTGGATGGGGAGCCGGCTTGTTCATAAACTCTCTAGAAGGAGCTTGTGGGGATTCTGCTCCAGATGTCGGCAGTGTGTGAATGTTAGAGACGTCAAGAACACCACCTGCCAAGAGCTATTGCTGTTGGTCAGGAATTACCAACCCCACACCCCCACACCGTATGGGAGCACAGCAGGGAGTAACTAGTGGTATCAGTCCGTGCCAGGACCTGAGATAGGGACCAGGACCTAAGAGGCCCAGCTGGCCTGATGATCGCTCTTGGGTCTCAAATCTACACTGCTGAAAGAAAGCAAAGAAATGAAAAGAGATGTTTACTTTTTGATTGTAATCATTTAAATATTACAGTTCTTGTGAACCGGCCTGGTGTTTCTTTCTTTTCTTCCTAAAATTACCGAAGCCCTGAAAAATCAATATGGTCTGGGCCTCCCTTGACATCTGCTCATCTTCAATTCATTCCACAACTGTTTTCTGCAGTGGTGCCATTTGGGCCGATGTTGTGTTTGCATCAAGCACGCAAATAACTTTGTTGTGAGGCATTAACCTAGAACAAGCCTCGGGCAAAATCATGAAGGAGGCAAAAATTCTCATTAGGCAGTCTCAACCTTTGCCTTTTCTTCTGTCTCTTGACTCATTCCTTCTCCTAATGCTCACTTCCATCTCCGACCCTGCTCTCAGGCAAGTATCTGACAACATTTGCTTGCTTATCCAAATTGAACTCCATATGCTGCTCACTCCTGAACAATTTGCATGTAAATCCTATTTCTCATTGATGAAGAGGCTTGATTCATTCTTATTAAAAAAAGGGTGGGGGGTAATTAAGAAAGAGGAGGTCAAGACTCAAAGTTGAAGAGTAAATTCAAGACACAGGATGACTGGACCAAGATCTGTTGGTCTTAATGAGCAGATATGCAAATACATGCACTGAAGAGCGAAGTGCATGTTCAGAGAAACCAAGCAACTTTTCCAAGACTGTGTTCTTGGGTAAACCATAGGGAACTCCTTGGGGCAGAAAAGTTGCTGTGAGGAACCTACAACCTATGGTAATAAAGCCCCGTGTGCAACTGGCATATGAAAGCAAAGAGGAGACTTTATGAAAGCCATCAATTTAGAGCAACCCCGGGTACAGAACTTAGCACAACCCTAGCGGCTTCACGTTCGCCCTTTCTCCCTGCTCTTCACCGCGGCCAAGTGTAATACTGTCCCCTGGATTGAAAGCAAAGATGTGAACCTTCAAAATTCCACAGGTATCTGCATTTTTACCTAGAGTAGCCAAAAAAAAAAAAACAAAAAACCCCAAACAAACAAAAACCCGAACAAAACAGACAACAACATTTGCTTCAGAAGGAGAGAAACCCTCTTTGTTTCGGCCTTGACTCTTTGGGTCAGGTGGGGCATAAACCCAGTCAGGGATAAAACCCAGCTCTCCTTCCTCAGACGCTCAGGAGGACTGACTTTGGACAGCGCTTCTCACGAGCTGTCTCTGCCCTGCCCAACTCCTAGAGCGGCACTGCGTCAAGACTCTCATTTAAGCATCTGCTCCGTGGCCCGCTCTGTGCTCCAGGCTTCATTCATGGTCACCGCATGACCCTGCTGTTCACAGGTCAAGACCCTGCTGTTCCTCACACTGATGAAGGAATTCCCCCCTGGGCTCACTCAGCACCGTGAGCACTTGGCAGAGACTGGAGCTTGGGCATATGAAAAGCACCAGAATCACACATTCATGGGAAAATCTAGGGAAATATTTGAGTTCCCAGATCATGTACTTTTATGCACAACATTGTAGAGATGAGCCAACCGGTAAATGAAAACTACTTGTACACCCTCAACTTAGAAAAATCTAGGTACTCATCATTATGGCCACTGCTATTTCTCCTTAAATTCACACCCTCTCTGCTCTTAGACTACATACTTTTTAAGGGCAAGTTCTAGCTCTACTTAAACTTTTTATCTCCAACGCATTTAGTTTCCAAAGCATCCTCTGGAAAGGCGACTGATTTACATCCCGCCATGGACTTTGTCTGAAAAAGTTCAGCAATGAATCATGACAATTTGCGGTCAGCCCAGACCAAGATTAGGAACAAAAATCTGTCAGAATTTAACAATTTGTAATATTCCTAATTAGGAATATATTAGTGGAATTTGCTAGTAATTATTCTATTTAGCTGCTTAAAGACTAGATTTGAATGACTATAAAACCTTTCAGCTTTGCCCACACGTCTTGTGGTCAGACAGAGGCTGTGTCCATGAAGGAGAGCCCAGCAAGAGTCTAACCAGCTCACTACGCCTCTGTTGGATCTGTAAGCGAAGCTGAGACCACCACGGGGGTTTATACATATCTCATAAACATATTTTCCCCTATCAGTTAAGAACTCTCCTTAGAAATCATCTATGATAGTGTATAATACCTTATCAAGTGAACACACATACTTCTGGGCCAGTTTTAATTAAAAGATAAGCCTGATCTATAATTACTGGCCTATTTGCATATCAATAATTAGCTCACGAAATCTCCAACAGGAGCTCTACCAAGCAGATTAAGCAAGGTTTTGGCTATCTTTATAACAGTAGTATTGTGCTTGGTAAATTTCTTCATAGATCAGATAAAGTTAAACTTCAGTTCACTTTAGGTTAAATATTTGCTCATTTCTAATTAGTCCATTTACATTCAACAGTTTGAATGCTGGAACCACAATCTATGTTTCCATATAGTTTGCTCCAACTGAATAGCCTTTCAACACATAGTTTACAGTTTCCTCCAGGAAATTCCTGCTCACAAAGCCAACATCTCACCCACCTCATTTACCACGTCCTCCTGGATACTCAGCACTCTAAGCAAAGGTCTACAAACTGGAACAGTGGTGGGGATGGAGGAAGGATGTGCTCTCTTGGTCATCCTAACCAGACATATGCATATGGCACCACTCCAAGAAATTTCTGGGAAATGAGGGCAGGGAGAGTGGGATTCATGACACTGGGAAACACAGAATAATCATCACCTCAGAGATAACTGTAACAAAACTGAGTGATTTTTTAAAACCTAAGGTTCACTTTTATTAAAATACATGTTTATAAAATAAAAAACTCAAAAGAATATAATAATAAAGAATACTGAACAAAATAACTTTAAACGCTCCCCTTCCTACTTCCCCATTTACCCAAAGCTGAGCACTTCTAATTTAATTATTTCAACATTGTCCAAGAATCTACGATTAAACATAGGCATATACTTTTTATGTCAAAAAAGAACATAGTTCTTAAGTTATTTTGCAGTACTCTTCTCTGTGAATCTACCTTCTCTTTTGATGTCACAAGATACAGATATGTATTTGTTCATTTTCAGTTAACTGGTATTCAATTATATTATCTCTATTGTATTTCACCGTCTAATGCTTGTCTTCATGAACATTTAGGCTATTTCCCTTCTTTCCTATTATAAACTGTAATAAATATCCTCATGCCCCCTTTCCTTTGGGAGCAAATATAGCTCCATGATAGATTCCTAAGAGAAGAAGGGCTAAATAAATATTCTGCACAGTTCTCACTTTAGAGGGCAATGTCAAAGGTCATCCAGATTGACGTTCCCGGCAGCACTGTGAAAGACTGCATGCTCCCCCACATTCTTGCTGAACCCCAGTAACATCCACCTCTTAATCTTTGCCGATCTGATTAGGAAAAGGAACCTTTTTAATTAAAAACCTCCTCTGCACATGACGGCAGTGCCCACTCGCAGAGCTGACATACCTAAGCGGACCGTGGCTCCAGATGGGTTTTTATCACTGTAATCACAGTGTACAAGCAATTACGTATTTTTCCCTTCTTGTTTAATCTTCTAGATGATCCTTTCGATGTTGCTCTGTGATACTGATGATTATGATGATGCCGAGTAAAAACACTGAATTGTCATTGAGTGAGCCCTGGGGGACAGGGCTTCGCCCAGCTCAGGAGCTGGGGAGAAAGTGCAGGTCCCTCACACGCTCACCTCTGCTCTAGGAAGACCCCCCAGCTGGCCCAGGGTGTTCCACCGTGACCCACAAGCCACCAGGCTTCCTCGCCTGCATATATATCCAAATAGCCACGCACCAGCTTTGTGCCAATGAACAAGTTACTTGGCATCACGGCTTTGCTTTCTCTCTTCTGTAAGATGCAGATAATAACTAAGGTTCATTCCTTAAAATTGACATATAAACATTACATGATGTATTTCAAGTAACAGGCACAGTGCTTGGCATACAACGTGTAAGACTGGTATTTTTATATTACTGTGCATTTTGTCATGGGTCCATCAAGGGGGAAAAAAAAAAAGGACCCATTTCTCCAATTTGAGAAATGAAGACACAGATGGTTCTCATCCCCAAGCCTTCAACATCTAATTTCAGAACTGGTTTTAAATCCATCCGTACCAACACTTCAGGAGAGATGCCACTCCATCAGCAGTAGCCTCTCTGGTGCCCCGGGTTTCCGGGATAAAGGTCAGCCAGTCCAACTCCACCTTCCCGAAACTCTTTCCAAGCCCCTCTGTTTACTTGGTTCTCTGTGCTTCAGAAGTACAGCTTCCCTTCACTTCATAAGCAACCTATTCAGCTTGTTGATTCAGATGCTGAGTGGAAGCCTCCTCCTCAAACAGCATTTATGGTACCTTAGGTTAAAAACTGTAAGGCTAACATACTCCCTTGACGTGCTATGTAGTAAAATTCACCTTCTGCCTCGAAGGCCTCCATCTCCAGTATAAGCGAGGGATGATGAAAGGAAGCAGTCTTGAGAAATGAGAAACAAAAGCTTACTGTTATCTCAAGTCTTATTATCCTCCCCACACCCCGCAAAAAAAGAGAGAAAAAGCTCTATTTTCGAGTGGAAGATTACTATAGATTAGTTCACATGAAAACCTGTTGGTCCTGTCATCGAAGTCAATCACAATAGGAATGTAAATTTAATTTGGGTCTACCTGAGTGTACGTTGTTGTAAAATTACCGATGTGTTATGTAGGGCACTAACGCACATGCGCAAACCCTCAGCCTGATGTGCGGGTGATTGATTGGCACTATGATTATTTGCATTCTGGAACTTTCTCAGCTTTCTTGCTTCACTTCCATTACAGTCACTTCCAACCACCCCTCTACCTGGACCTCCATGGCTTCCCGATAGCCCCCATTTATTCAGGTCTCTGTACCTGTGACCAAGCTGACCCTGCTGCCTAAAAATACTTTGTCCTTTCCACTCCTCATGTAGCAAACTTCTACTCATCCTGCAAGGCCCAAGGCAAATGTCTCTTCCATCCCTTTGCCTTTCCTTCCTCCCTCCCTCTTCCTTCAACACTCTACACCTGTCTCAAGTTAGCTCTTGCCATATGTCTCATAATTTGTTTTCTCTCCCCCTTCATAGAGATTCTAGGTCTCTTGAGAACATAGACCTACGATGGGCTTCTGAAGTCTTTTATAGTCAAGACTTTACATATTACATATACATTACATTTTCCATTCACATGCACTCTTCATATAAAAATTCACCTGCAGGCCATGGTAGCTCCAAAAGACATTGCAAAAACTCCAGAGGTTTGGCTCTCCATCTTTTTAATGGATTCTGGTGCCACTTTTGTACATTTTAAGTTACCAGTTGATTTCCCTATTGGTTGTCAGAGATGTAAGGATTTGACAGAGCAAACCAAATACCTTGCCTTTGGCCTTGACTTTGTGTTACAGCTCTATGGGCTTCGCTGTGCCAACAGTTTAGTATAAAAAGCATGAGCAACAACAAACGCACAGACAGGGTAGCGATGGTCCGGAAACGCCTGAGCTGGGACGCACAGCGCCGAACACGCTGAACAGACGCTCAGTCCATCCTGCCCCTAAGAACTTGCACAAATGCCTGAGGATGAAGCAGTCAGTCAGTACCTGCTGAGTGAATGCCAGCCCTTTCTATGTCCTCGCCCATGAACATGTTCCCTCTCATACCCAAGCATCACGCTCGAATACTTGCCATACAGACTCAGCGCAATTACCTCAAAGACAACCATCTTTTCACAACTGATCATTTATCAAGTATCTGCAAATGTACAAGTCTTCCAGGCCTCGGAGGCCCCTCTGCGAGGAGGGATGGCTAGGATAATGAAGGGTAGGATAAAGGAAATGTCTAATTTTGTATAGATACTTCATAAGGTCCTGGAGAGATCACAAAAGCCATAAATTGATGATGAATTTACGACCCGCATTTCCTGATGAAGTAGGACATGAGTGCAGAGAACCACAGTGTCCCCTATCGCAGGATGTCAAGCTTTGACAGCTAATCGACTGGCTGCTTTATTCCTCTGCTCTAGTCCACGTTACACGATCACTGTGCTCATGATACTACCATGGGCAGAAACCTGCGAAGGGCTTTGTAGGAACCATAGAGAGAATATGCCCAATTTCCCTGAAAGCCGTTCACAGACTGTCTCCCACCTAAGTACCCGGATGAAATCTATGCCACGCAATATAAGCCCCAATCAGGGAAAAGCAACTGTCATTTTCTAAGCTCTTGCTATATATACACCAGGCACTGTGTTTAATAGCGGAGGTCTATTTACTCATTTAGTCCTTACAAGAGCCCTACCAGGGAGACATCCCGGCTTGGATTAGAAAAGAGGAAATCTAAACCTAAAATGATAAGGTAACTCTTCTAAGGCCACACAGCTAGAAAACAATGTAGCTAGAGTTTGCGCACTCATTCCCAACCCTCTTAAACCTGAAGGTCTATTTTTTAAAGATTCATTTATTCGAGAGGGAGCGTGCACACACATACATGCACAAGAGGATCTCAGCAGACTCCATGCTGAGTGTAGAGTCCCACTTGAGGCTTGATCTCACAACTCTGAGATCAGACCTAAGCCAAAACCAAGAGTCAGATGCTCAACCAACTGAGCCACTCAGGTGCCCCTAAACCTAAAGGTTTGTACTGAACAGGTCTGTAATCTCTGACTTCAACCCTTGTCTCTATCCTCAGTGGCCAGCATGGTGCTCAGTATATAATAGTCGCTCAATAAACTTTTGTTGACTAAATAAAACAGGATCTTGGGGGTTCTGCATGTTCACTTGCTTTTTGGCTAAACTCCCAAAGGCCACCCGCTCTTTCTTTAGGTCCAGCTCGTATTCTCCCGTAATGCTCTCCACCACCGACCTTTCCAGCTCACTTCTGCGTCTCTGTAATTCATGGTTTAAACCAGAAAATCACAAATGATGCCCTCCTTCCTTGCAACATTTATATATTTGTTACTCTTGTTTTTCAGTTATTTTTATTCACATGGTCTCATTCGTTCTTAAATTGAATACCCCAACCCTCTAAATGCCTGCCCCTCTGCCCCCAGATGGCTGAGAGAGGCATTTTCTGAGCTGGATTGTGTTAGATCCGCCTGTAACACTAGGGGATTGAAAATTCTTTG
>JAPYYJ010004421.1:0-10463 GCA_028533885.1 Nasua narica
TTTTGAAACAGTTTCAGGAGAATAGGTATTATTTCTTCCTTGAATGTTTGGTTGAATTCCCCAGGGAATCCGTCAGGCCCTGGACTCTTGTTTTTTGGGAGGTTTTTGATCACTGCTTCAATCTCATTACTAGATATTGGTCTATTCAGGTTGTCAATGTCTTCCTGTTTCAATCTTGGAAGATTATGGGTTTCCAGGAATGCATCCATTTCTTCTAGGTTGTTTAGCTTATTGGCATATAACTGTTGATGATAATTTCTGATGATTGTTTCTATTTCCTTTGGATTAGTTGTGATCTCTCCCCTTTCATTCATAATTTTGTTAATTAGGGTCCTCTCTCTTTTCTTCTGGATGAGTTTGGCCAGTGGCTTATCGATTTTATTGATTCTTTCAAAAAACCAACTTCTGGATTCTTTGATGTGTTCTACTGTTTAGTTTCTAACTCGTTGATCTCTGCTCTAATCTTGATTATTTCCCTTCTTGTGCGTGGGGTTGGCTTGATTCGTTGTTGATTTTCCAATTCTTTTTTTTTTAAGGATTTTTTTTAAAGATTTTATTTATTTATTTGAGAGAGGGAGAGAAAGTGAGAGAAAGCATGAGAGGAGAGAAGGTAGGAAGAAGAAGCAGACTCCCCGGGGAGCTGGGAGCCCGACGTGGGACTCGATCCCAGAAATCAAGGATCACGACCCGAGCCGAAGGCAGTTGCTCAACCAACTGAGCCACACAGGCGCCCGATTTTCCAGTTCTTTAAAGTGTAAAGAGAGCTGGTGTATTTGAGATTTTTCAATTTTTTTGAGTGAGGCTCGGATGGCTATGTATTTCCCCCTAAGGACCACCTTTGCTGTATCCCATAGGTTTTGGATCGATGTGTCTTCATTCTCATTGGTCTCCATGAATTGTTTAAGTTCATCTTTGATTTCCTGGTTGATCCCAGCATTCTTGAGCATGTTGGTCAGGAGTCTCCGAGTGTTTGAATTCCTTCCAAACTTTTTCTTGTGGTTGAGTCCAGTTTTAAAGCACTGTGGTCTGAGAAAAGGCAGGGAAACATCTCAATCTTTTGGTATTGGTTGAGACCTGATTTGTGGCCCAGTATGTGGTCTATTCCGGAGAAAGTTCCATGTGTGCTCGAGAAGAATGAGTATTTTGTTGTTTTAGGGTGGAATGTTCTGTATATACCTATGAGCTCCATGTGGTTCAATGCGTCATTCAAAGCTCTTGTTTCTTTATTGATTTTCTGTTTAGATGATCTGTCAGTTACTGAGAGTGGCGTGTTAAGATCTCCTACTACTAAGGTATTCATGTCAATATGACAATTTTGATTAACAGTTGGTTTATGTAGTTGGCTACTCCTATACTGGGGGCATAAGTGTCTACAATTGTTAGATCTTCTTGGACGATAGAACCTTTGAGAATGACGTAGTGTCCATCTGTATCTCTGACTACAGTCTTTAGCTTAAAATCTAATTTATCTGATAGGAGAATCACTACCCCAGCTTTCTTTTGAGGTCCGTTGGCATGAAAGATGGTTCTCCATCCTTTCACTTTCAGTCTGGATGTATCTTTTAGTTCCAAATGTGTCTCTTGTACACAGCATATGGACGGGTCCTGTCGTTTTATCCATTCTGCAACCCTGTGCCATTTTATGGGAGCATTTAGGCCGTTCACGTTGAGAGTGATGATTGAAAGATGTGTTTATTGACATCATGTTGCCTGTGAAGTCCTTGTTTCTATAGATGGCAAATTTCTGTTCTAAGTCACTCATGTGTTCTTTCTACTTTTATAGAAGCCCCTTTAATATTTCCGGAGTGCCGGCTTGGTGGTCACATACTCTTTTAATCCTTGCCAGTCTTGGAAGCTCTTTATCTCTCCATCCATTTTGAATGTCAGCCTTGCTGGATAAAGTATTCTTGGCTGCATGTTCTTCTCGTTTAGTGCCCTGAATATATCATGCCAGCCCTTTCTGGCTTGCCAGGTTTCTGTGGACAGGTCTGACGTTATTCTGATGGGCTGGCAAATGTAAGGAATCTCTTCCCCCTAGATGCCCTCAGTACTTCTTGTCTAAAAGTATAATTTGCAAATTTTACAATGATGTGTCTCCCTGATTTTCTAGGACACGAACACTTGTTCCATTCCCCAGATTGGGGAAATTCTCATGTAGAATTCGGTCAGCTATATCTTCTAGGCTTCTGTCTTTCTCTATCCCCTCTGGGATGCCAATGATTCTGACATTGCAACGTTTCATGGCATCATTTGTTTCCCTAAGTCTGTTCTCATGGTTCCTGAGCAGTTTGTTCCAGCTCTCCTCCTGACCTTTCATCTCAACGATTTTATCCTCTAGATCACTAATTCTGTCCTCTGTCTCCATAACTCTAGCTGCTAGACTATTTAGATTGGATTGGATCTCATTAATAGTGCTTCTTACATCTGCTATACTGGATCTCATTTCTGCCCTTAGAGATTCTATAATGTTTTTCTCCATCCTAGCCATTGCCTGGATAATCGTCACCCTGAATTCCCTTTCTGACATACTATTTATGTCCATGTCCAATAGTTCTGAGGGAGAGGGTGTAGTCTCTGGGTTTTTCTTCTGTTGGGTGTTCCTCCTCCTAGTCATTTTGATGAGAAGTAGATGAGAGGATGTATAGCTGGATATATCGCCCCTGATCCAGGGAGGGTGCCCTCTGGAGGGTTTTGGAGCAATTGGGATTTACCACCAAAAAGAATGAATAAGGATAAAAAAAGATAGAGAGAAGGAGAAAAAAAAGAGGAAATTCCAGCCAGAATGGGCCCCAAAACTAAGATTTATAAGGTATACAAACAAGCACGAACAAACATATAGACCAACACAAATAAATGACAAGAAGTAAGAGAACCTAGCAGAATGAATCCCAAGAATAAGATTTATGTAATACAAGAACAAAAGCAAATACGTAGAAACACTGACAGAGGGATAAGATGAGAGGGTGGTCATAACTCCTTGCAGGTGAGGAAGGTTATTTCAGGTCCTCCTGGGTTTATAGTTGTATTAAACCTCTCGTTGTAATGTTAAGTATTTAAAAAAAAAACAAAAAACAAAAAGGAAGTGAATAATAAAATAAAAAAGAGAGAGAGAGAGAGAGAATGAGAAAAAAAAAATTTGTATCTATGAAATATACAGGTTTGAGGGTATTACCAGGAGCTTAAAAAGTTGATTTCCCCTGGTGTTGGGGGTTTATAATTTTATGGGGACCCTGTGGTTGCAGTCCTTTTGTTTTTTGGCTGGTCTTCTGGGGGAGGGACCTGCTGCGTTGTTTGCCAGTCTTGCTTGGGTTGAGTCACCCTGCCCCCCAGTCAAGGGGCTGAGCTCTGTGGAAACCGGTTTCTCAGTCTTTTGCCCTCTGAAGGTTTTGGGCCTTTTGTGCTTTTTCACCTTTTCAGAGAGTCCAAGCAAGGAATCTGCCCAGAAGCACTCAGACCTCCAAGTTGCAGGAAGCCTGAGTCTCTGCTCCCCTCTGTGTCATTCAGAACACACACTCCCCTCCGCGAAATTTCTGCTCACAGAGCAGCCTCTCCGAGGTGGCACGCAACCATAGCCGCCTTTCTGCAGCTCCCAACTGCGGACCCGTGAGGGCTGCGGAGGGCCGGGAAAGTCGCGACCCCAGCCGCCTTTCTGCAGCTCCGCGAGGGGCGCCCCGGAGGTTAGGCCGCTTGCCCGCATTCTCTCCGGGGCTCGCGGGGATTGCTCAGGCTCTGCAGCGGGCCGCAAATGTCACAGTCGTGGCCGCACACAGAGAAAAGCTGCGGCTCGTGGACCACCACAGACTCTCTAAAGGTGCTTGCAGGTGCACGTCCGGCCCACAGAATTTTGCAGAGAGCGGAAAGCTGCACGTTCAGGAACCGCGGACTGGTCCCCCCCCAGTCTCATTTTGGGATGCTCCTTCCTGGGAGAGTGGGTCCAAGCACCGGTGCCCGCGACCCCCCGCTTCCACTAGTTACTCCTCAGAACTTTTTGCTCTTTTTAAGTGTTTTTAACAGACCCTACGTTAATGTTGGTCCCCCGCCAACAGGCACTTTCCTTTGGGGTATTACTGTCCTTGGTTAGCTTCTGGTACCTCCCTCCCCCTTTTGTTTATCCTCCGATATCAGTTCGAGTGTTCCCACTTTGCTATTACCTCTCCACTGCTGTCTTCTGCTCTCGGAGAGATCCCAGAGTGAGAAATCTTGCTCCTCAGGGTGATTTCGTGGGTGTTCAGCGTGTTCTGGTAGATAACCAGCTCACTTTTGGGGACCGATTGTAGCAGGATCTCCTACTTCTCCGCCATCTTGCCCCCCTCCCTAGAACCGAGATGGAAACATTTTAATAAAGATTTGTGCAGACTTTCTTTGCCAGAGTGTTTTATTTCTTATCAAATTAATCCTCCTCCACTTGCAGTCCCCAGTCAGGCTGGGGGAGCGCAGGAAAGAGCTTACATGAGTCTTGTTGACTTTGCAACTGGATCTAAAGCAAAGCAAGATGGAACCGGCCCCACTTACCTGCTGCCCCGGTTCCCGAGGCAGAACACAGGAGCCCAGGCATCTGAGGCAATGAAGGAAAACTTTTAACCTTATTGCCCTTGGTGCCATTCCCGTTACACAGGTCAAGTCTCATGATGCTGGGAATCCAGAGGGAAGTTCAACCACTGGTGTTTTCATTAGTCAGAACTTAAGGGCCTGGGACACGGTGCAGAGCACTATGCCCAAAGGAAGCCATCTCTCAGGGCCAGTCATCACAATGAAATGGAAATTCAAGCCTGCCAGTGTCCTCTGACATGAATCCTTGGAGTGTGTAACAGTTTGGAATGATCTCCTTTTCCTGTGATTTTCTGAGTTAGTAACAACTTCTGTGTTCATTGCCTTCAATGTTCATTCCTGATGGGGGACCTTTTTTAATAGTTCATTTTTTTTTTTTAAGATTTTATTTATCTGAGGGAGAGAGAGAATGCAAAAGGTGGGGGCAGGAGTAGGGGCAGAGGGAAAAGCAGGCTCCTTGCTGAGCAAGAAGCCCAATGTGAGGCTTGATCCCAGGACCCTGAGATTATGACCTAAGCCGAAGGTAGATGCTTAACTGACTGAGCCACCCAGGTGCCCCAATAATCACTTTATTCTGCCATGTATCTTGTTCCCAAATTTTGGGGGACAATAGTTCATCTAGCTACTTAGCTCACTTTAGATTATCACCACAGGTGTCTTCTTTCTTATTATCTATGTAGATCATAATCCAGAAAAAAGACGTGAAAGGAAAGGTACTTGAGGTCTTTTCCCCCCTCTAGGTTTACCAAGCAGGAAGAACTTTTAAAAATGCATTTTTCATTTCTTACCAGCTTTCATGATCGAAGTGTGAGCCCCTTGATCTGCAGTGTGGAAGATGTGGCCAGCTGGGCCTTGGTGGGAGCTCTGCTAGACTGTGATCCATGAAGCTGCCCATTTCTAGCCTGCAAGAGGCAACGAGGAGAGGATGAGTATGTGGTAAGACAAAGAAGCTGGTCACCTACCAAATAACACCGCCAAGGGGCTCAAATTCTCGGATCCTTCCTCTAAGTCGAAGTTAGATTCTAAAGCTAAACACGAATTTTTTTTTAACATGAATTTCTTGAAATCAGAAATTGGAGATAATTTTGAAGTAACTTCCTTTGTGAGTCAGGTACGAGGCACTCAGTTCCTCACTGAATTGAATTAATGACATTTCATTGAAGGAATACGGATATGGATGAGACAGTTGATTACAGTGAAGCCGCCTTTCTTAGACTCATAGACACATGATGCTTCATAGATGCCTTTTTCTCCCCCTGAATGCTTGCAGAAGCTAGTGTTCTTAATCTATTTGTTAGTTCTTCCAGGTACAGCTATGGCTTCTGTGGAAGGGCTTTAAAAGTTTTCATTAAGTTTACTTCATGAAGCACACTCATCATATTTCCAAGCATTCTATACAGTATTATCTATAGGCACAAGGTAAGACATCAGATCTCTAGAACTTACTCATCTTGCATAACCGAAATTTATACCCACTGATTAGCAACTCCCTTTTCCCCTCTGCCCAGCCCTTGGCAACCACCATTCTATTTTTTGCTTCTAGGAGTTTGACTCTTTTAGAAAAAAAAAAAAAAACAAACCTATAAGTAGAATCCTACAGTATTTGTTCCTCTGTGAGTGGCTCATTTCACTTAGCATAACGTTCTGGAGAAAGAATGTGGCATATACATATATAGTGGATACTATTCAGCCTTAAAAAGGGCAATCCTAGAATACATGACAACATTGATAAAGGGGTTCATTCACTCACTCATTGAATCCATGTTAAGTGGAAACTCTGGGCTAGGCAGGCCTCATGAATTGTTACAGATTTCTACTTTGAAGTAGTTTTTGAGATCAGTGATCTTTTTTTGATATGCTTGTCCATTCCTACACAAATATATGTAGTTACTGATAAATTATACTGATAAATGAATATAAATTATATTCATAAATTATATTAATATCCATTATAAAACAGTCACAATAATATAAATTTAAAAGATGAAGTAAATATAAAATAGATAATATTTTAATTATTTTCATTTATTAAAGGTATAAAAGTTCTTTTAACCTCATGAACTACACTTAGAAGGACAAATATTGTTGAATATGTCTAAATTGAGTTTTTAAATCTTTGTGATACTCAAATTTGAAGATCTGGGTCTAAGTTCAACGGACTTCAGTACTTTGTTTGAATAGACGTCATAGCTGAAAAAGGTACCGAACAAAGATCCTAAGATCCAAATAGAAAGAGTATATTGGTAGCTGTGCTAAATGAACTACAAAAATCATTTCTTAACTCCTTCTTTTGGTTTTGCAAAGGTTTTATTTTTAAATCTGGCTAGTAAATTGCCATCTTAGCTGACATCAACTGGACTGACAAACTCATTGAAGATATTGCCTTTTTGTATTTTTAACATACTGGATTAAAACCACTCGAAATCTTTATCTGGAAAGTTCTTAAGCTCAAACAATCTGCTTCTCCTTAAAAAAAAAAAAAGATGAAGGGGAGGACCAAGATGGGGAAGGAGTAGGAGACCTAAATTTCACTGGGTTCCAGAAGTTCAGCTACATAGTTATCAAACCACTCCGAACACCCACAAACTCAACAGAGATGGAAGACAAGACGAGCAGCAATTCTAGGAAGAGAAAACCAAACACTTTCTGGAAGGTAGACCTGCGGAGAAGTGAATCCAAGGCGACACACAGGAAGAGAGATGGTGGGGGGAGGGGCCGGCTCCTGGAAGTCGCAGAGCAGAAGAGCACGAAATTAGAATTTTTAGAGTCTGCTCCACTGAGGGACATCGCTCCAGAGGCTAAGTGGGGGTGGAGCCCTTGCGGGGACAGTGTGGTCTCAGGACCAGCGGGGTCACTGAAAGACCAAGGATGCCAGACTGCGGCAGAGCTCCTAGGTATCAGGGCAGGCAAGCAGGCAGCAGAGATAAGGCCAAGGAGGGAGGGGGTCTCAGGTCTGGCTTACCATAAACAGTGATCCACAGCACAGCTGGGCCACTGCTCTTTGAGCAGGGACCCACAAGGGGCAGATCCGGGGAGACCTCCTCCTTCCCTATAGGAGGAGTGGTACAGGAACAGCTGCAGGAATTGGTGGGGTTTGGAGACTCCAAACGGGCCCGTGCACCAGAGACAGAAACACTCAGTCACAGGCCAGGTGAGCTCTGAGCGCCACGGGAGATGAGGGAGACAGGAGGGATTGACTGCTTTTCTCTGAGGGCACAGTGAGGAGCAGGGCCAAGCTCTCGGCTCCTCCGGGCTGGAGACTGGGAGGCCGCCATCTTCATTCCCGGCCTCCAAAGTGGTATGGAAAGCGCTCAGGGAACAAAACCTCCCGAGAGCGACGGCGAGCAGTTTGCTTAGTCCAGCCCCTGGCAAGGGCGGTGCAATCCCGCCTCCGGCAAAGACATTGAGAATCACTGCAATAGACCCCTCCCCCAGAAGATCGGCAAGAACATCCAGCCAAGACCAAGTTCACCAATCAATGAGAACTGCAAAACTTCAGAGCAAAACGAAGAATTCATGGCTTTCCCCCCCATGATTCTTTAGTCTTTCAAAGTTAAATTTTTTTAATTTTATTTTTTTATTTTTTAAATTTTTCTCTTTCCCATTTTAACATTTTTTAACTATTTTAACAATACTTTTAAAAATTTTTAAATTTTCATTATTATAGCCATATTCTATCCCTGCATTGTGTTTACCCTTATTTTTGTATATATATGTTTTTCTTTCTTTAAAATTTTGGGAGGTAATTTCTTCTAACAGACCAAAATACACCCAAAATCAAGTATGTGGCTCTGTTTTGTTCACGAGTCTAAATACATACACACACACATATATACATATATACACACACATATATATTTTCCTTTCTTATCCCCCAGTTTCGGGTCTCTTCTGATTTCATTAGTGTATATTTTTCTGGGATTCTTGCTACCCTTTTAGCATTTTGTTCTCTCATTTATCTCTTCTTATCTGGATAAAATGACAAGGCAGGAAAAACTCACCTCAAAAAAAAAAAAAAAAAAAAAGAACAAGAGGCACTAACAACAGCTAGGGACCTAATCACTACAGACATTAGTAAGATATCAGAACTAGAGTTCAGAATGATGATTATCAAGGTGGTACCTGTGCTCAAAAAAAAGCATGGAAGACACTAGAGAATCCCTTTCTGGAGAAATATAACCAAGTTGAAATCAAAAAAGCTATTAATGAGGTGCAATAAAACATGGAGGCTCTTACTGCTAGGATAAATGAGGCAGAAGAGAGAACTAGTGATATAGAATACCAAATGAAGGAGAATAAAGAAGCTGAGCAAAAGAGAGACAAACTACTACTGGACCACAAGAAAAGAATGAGAGATAAGTGATAACCATAAGAGAAAACAGTATTAGAATAATTCGAATCCCAGAAGAAGAAGAAAGAGAGAGGGGGGCAGAAAGTATATTGGAGCAAATTATAGCAGAGAACTTTCCTAATTTGGGGAAGGGAACAAGCATCAAAATCCAGGAGGCACAGAGAATCCCCCTCAAAATCAATAAAAATAGGCGGAGAGGAGCAAGATGGCGGAGAAGTAGGAGGCTGAGATAGAGTCGGATCCCAGAAGTTCATCTAGATAGTTATTAAATCATTCTAAAAGCCAGCATACTCAACAGGAGAGAGAAGAGAGGAAGAAGAGCAATTCTAGGAGCAGAAAATCGAGCACTTTCCGAAAGGTAGGACGTTTTGAAAAGTGATTCCAAAGCAACGGGAAGAGAGACTGCAGGGGGAGGGGCCGGCTCCCTGCAGCCCCAGAGCTGCGGAGCACAGAATCTGAACTTTTAGAGTCTGCTCCGCTGAGGGACATCCCTCCAGAGGCTAAGCCGGAGGTTCAGCCTTCGCGGAAACAAAATGGTTTCAGGACCCACTGAGGTTACAAAGAGACCGGAGGTGTCTGAGTGCGGCAGAGCTCCCAGATATCGGGGCGGAGAAGCCAGTGGCAGAGAAAGAGCCACACGGTGCATTTTCAGCCGGGGCTTACCCAAGACCCCTTCGAGCGGGGACCACATAAGGCATTCCGGAGAGACCCCCTCCTTCCTCCTCGGGGAGGAGTGGCGTGGCAGCGCACAGCAGGAATTTGCTAGGTTTGGAGACTCGAGACAGGGCCGCGTGCCAGACACAGAGGTGCGCCACCACCAGTGGCTGAGCTCGGAGCCTGGGTGAGGACCTGGGAGACGGGAGTGATTGACTGCTTTCCTCTGAGGGCGCGCTGAGGAGCAGGGACTACAGCGCTCAGGGTCTCCAGCGCTCAGCTCCTCCGGCCAGAGACTGGGAGACGCCATTTGCATTCCCGGCCTCCAGGGCGGTACGGAAAGCGCTAAGGGAACAAAGACTCCTGAGAGTGAACTTGAGCAAATTGCTTGGCCCCTCCCTGGGCAAGGGCGGGGCAATTCCGCCTCAAGCAAAGACATCTGAGAACCAAGCTGAAAAGGCCCCTCCCCAGAAGATCAGTGAGAATATCCAGCCAAACCCAAGTTCATCAATCAGTGAGAACTGTGGAACTCCAGAGTACTTTTCTCTCTCACTCATCTATTCTTAGCTTGATAAAATGACAAGGTGGAAAAACTCACCACAAAAAAAAGAATAAGAGACAATACCGACGGCTAAAGACCTAGTTAATACAGACATCAGTAATATGTCGGAAATAGAGTTCAAAATGACAGTTATCAAGTTGCTAACTGGGCTCGAAAAAAGCATGGAAGAGATCAAAGAATCACTTTCGGGAGAAACAAAATCCCCTTCGGGAGAAATAAAAGAAAGAAAATCTAACCAAGATGAAATCAAAAAAGCTATTAATGAAGTTCAAACAAAAATGGAGGCTCTTAATGCTAGAATAAATGAGACAGAAGAAAGAATTAGCGACATAGAAGATCAAATGACAA
>JAPYYJ010004422.1:0-10463 GCA_028533885.1 Nasua narica
ATCAATGCACAAAAATCAATTGCTTTCCTATACACTAACAATGAAAATATGGAAAGGGAAATTAGAGAATCGATTCCATTTACTGTAGCACCGAGAACCATAAGATACCTGGGAATAAACCTAACCAAAGAGGTAAAGGATCTGTACTCGAGGAACTATAGAACACTCATGAAAGAAATTGAAGAAGACACAAAAAGGTAGAAAAGCATTCCATGCTCATGGATTGGAAGAATAAACATTGTCAAAATGTCTATACTGCCCAGAGCAATCTAATTTTATTTTTTGACTAGTGAGAATTATTAACTTTATTTAGACTTATCACCTTTTATTAGTTTTTTTGTTCACTTTTTTTCTTTTCTTTATTTTTGTTATCCACTTTATTTTTTAGTAGTTTATTAAGTAAATAATTGCTATAGTAAAACCTTCATTTTTATATGCTACAAATAGCGTCATTTCACTCTCAATACTAAGTTATACCATTGTTTGGTATATTTCTCTAAAGATAGATTGTAGCATTGTATATATCTCTAAAGATATACAATAGCATCATTTCTTATGCTATTACTGATCACTGGGAGAAGTCTTCTCTTACTCTGTATTCTTTGGTATATAATCATTTTTCTCCTAGTTACTGAACGATTTTACCTTTGATGTTATACAATTTTACTGTAGAATTTCTAGATGGGATTTAACTTGTTTGAGGACTAATGAATTTCTGCAGATTTGGAAAATTATTTCTTTATTATTACCTTTCTCCTATTCTATCTTGTCTTTCGTTTTGGAATGGCTAGATGTTTGATCTGTGTTGGTCCCTCCCTATGTCCTCGATGTCATTTCCCTTCTTTCCTATTTCCTAGTTTACTCTTTCATTCCCTGTATCTGGTGAATCACTCAGTTCTATTTTCACATTCGTGTACCTTTACTATTTAATTCCTGTATTGTCTGTGCTCTTTGCCAAAGAATGCTTATTCTGCATTTATAGAATGTATACTGTTTTCCCTGTAGAAATCCTTTTGATTTTTCATACCCTCCCAAATCACAGAATATAGGAATACAGAAAACATTTACATTTTCTCCTGTAACTCAAACATAACATTTTTAACAAAATGATGCAATGGAAAATACCCAAATTTATATTCTAAATATACAGGTAGAGTGTCAGAATCACATGTGGCTATTTTGGGAAATGCCCCCAATGTCAGCAAAGGGCATCTGCAGTATGTAATTGCATATGAAGCAGCTGTTCACTAACAACCATATTAGTCTTCCAGAAGTGATGCTTTAACCACTTCACATTCTTTTTTTCCCCCCAAATATGTTTATTTTATTTTTTCAGTGTTACAAGATTAATTATTCATGCATCACACCCAGGGCTCCACGCAATACGTGCCCTTCTCAATATCCACCACCAGGCTCGCCCAACCCTCTACCCCCGCCCCTCCAAAACCCCAAAACCCTCAGTTTGTTGCTCAGAGTCAGTCTCTCATGGTTCATTGCACCCTCTGGTTTCCCCCCATTCACCCTTCCCTTCCTTCTCACAATGTCCTCCACGTTTTTCCTTATGGAAGTAGGACCATAAGATAGCTGATTCTCTCTGCTTGACTTATTTCACTCTGCATAATCTCTTCTAGTCCCATCCATGTTGATACAAAAGTTGGGGAGGATGTGGAGAAAGGGGAGCCCTCTTACACTGTTGGTGGGAATGCAAGTTGGTGCAGCCACTTTGGAAAACAGTGTGGAGATTCCTCAAGAAATTAAAAATAGAGCTACCCTATGACCCTGCAATTGCACTACTGGGTATTTACCCCAAAGAAGCAGATGCAGTACAAAGAAGGGCCACATGTACTCCAATGTTCATAGCAGCAATGGCCACAATCACCAAACTGTGGAAAGAACCAAAATGCCCTTCAACAGATGAATGGATAAAGAAGATATGGTACATATATACAATGGAGTATTATGCCTCCATCAGAAAGGATGAATACCACTTCACATTCTAACGTGAATGGAGGGAGAAGAAGAGCTGAAGGCATCCTATCGAGAAGGCCATGGCAGAGTCAGTCTGGGATGGGCAGGAACACTGTGAGTGAGGTGTGGTTACCCTTGTTTTACAGATGGAAGATGTTTATCCTCAGTAGTCGGAAGTCCTTCACAGTTTCTTTCTTTTTTTTTTATAATTTTTATTTTTTTATTTTACTTATTTGAGAGAGAGAAAGAGAGAGAGAGAGAGAATGAGAGGGGAGAAGGTCAGAGAGAGAAGCAGACTTCCCACAGAGCTGGGAGCCTGATATGGGACTCGATCCCGGGACTCCGGGGTCATGAGCTGAGCCAAAGGCAGTTGCCCAACCAACTGAGCCACCCAGGCGCCCCACAGTTTCTTTCTTTAGGCCTGCCTCTCCTTGGCGTCAGGCTTGACACGGACCTCTCCACCTGGAAATCCCACACAAACAGCAAATGCAATATATCGCAATATATAAAACCAGAGCAGGGCATCTTCCGTAAGACTGCTCCTCTTCTGGTCATACTAAAGTCTTCTCTCTTCCTCATGACTCATATACTGAGACATCAAGTGTTGTGACTCAAACATTTAACATGCCTTTGGAAGCTGTGATCTGCTCATGCAGGCTTCCACTGGTCTTGCTGAGGGCCTCATCCCTGCTCTGCCGCCTATTTCAGCAGCTTCCAGATCTGAGCATTTCCTCCACATAAGTGCTGGAGTTATCCATCGGGAACATAAGTGAGAATAAGTGAGGCATTTTCTTAAAACACCTCTGTCTTCCCAGGCCACCGAATCTCACTGTTTTTGGCTCAGCAGAGGCACCCCCCGTGCCTTCAGGCCCTCCCCAGCCCCTTATGGTTGTTGGTTGTCCCTTCTCTGTATTTCTGCACTATTGGGGGCATGTTGCTATTATAACCAGAATGAGTTCTGAATAAAAATATTGAGGTACAGAAGACAGGAAGAATTATTCTGAAGATTCAGGGGAATGGTAGATCCCTAAAAAATGATTTAATGTAAGGGGGTCCCTGGGTGGCTCAGTCAGTTAAGCTTCGGCCGTTAGCTCAGGTCATGATCTCAGGGTCCTGGGATCGAGCCCCGCATCAGGCTTCCTGCTCAAAGGGGAGTTTGCCTCTCTCTCTCTCCCTCACTACTCTCTTGCTCTCTCTCCAGTAAATAAAATCTTAAAAAAAAATAGGAATCAGGAAAAAGATTTCAAAAGAACAGGATGAGTTAGAAAGGCAACAGGCTGAAATTTAAGTCTAAAATGAAAGGGGCAGTGGTTGAGAAGAGGAAAGACTTCTTTCTGGGAAACCAAAAATGATGTAGCCAAGTGAGGATTAAGATTGGAAGCAATACAGAAAAAACAAACACTGCCAAAAAAAATAATAATAATAAAGTCAATTTTTGAGGATAAACTGGAGTTCCCTCAAGCTGTAGAAGCAAAAAGGAAAGAGAATGGATTAAGTTTTCCCGTTACAAAGAGGTATGAATAGTAGTAATCCCTTAAGAAACTTAGAAAAAATATGGAAAATGTAGTAATCATATATATATATACATAATAGAAGAAAATTTTAGAAGTAATTATATAGATAATGGAAGAAAATCACAAATAATAGAAGAAAATTTTCTTAGCTATATAAAGAGCTACATATGGAAATTTCAAATGGTTTTCTTATAAGGAAAGCTGATAGAAAGGTACTTACATTTGGACAAATATTGGCAAAATGCTTCAATTACAAAGAAAAAAAGAAAGTGGTTTACTTTTTTCATATAGGAATTGTAGTTAAGCTGATCTTAGACTTACTTGTAACTCTCAATGCCAGAACATATGGAAACAATGATTATAGTGGATTAGGGGCGAGTGTATACCCCTAAATTGTATATTCAATTCAAGCCTTGTTATGTTTGAAAGCAACAAGATAATTCAAGATTAGCAGTTTTAGGAAGTGTAAAATACATATAGGAAAAAGAAACAAACAGAAACATTACCTTTTAGAAACAATCTCAATATAATTGAGAAGCAAAATAATATTATTTTGTAAAATAATACATTTGTAAAATGTACAAATCAAATATGAATAATATGACAATGAGCACGGAAATCTGTTAAACATATAAATAAGTTTAAATATTGATTTTAAATAAAGATACAAATTAGATACAAATTGATGCTGGTAAGTGACTGTCATGATGGAAATACCAGAAATAATAATATTTCTGTTCCTGATATCTCAGATTATAGCAACAAACATCATAAACTGGGTGAACAAGGAATTAAGGGTATAATAAATTTACCCACCATCCTAGGGAGGGAATGAAAATATGTATTAGTTTTTCACTTGGCAAATTGGATAAATACAAACCCATATATATTCTTGAAAAGATTACTACTACCATTAAACTATAGAATCTTTATCTATAAATTACAAAAACCTTAATATATAGAATAAATGCAACAAATATAGAAGGCTAAAAAATGTTCTAAGATACAATTTAAGTGCAAGAGTTCTAAAAGCAAGCCAAGCCTTATTTGTTTAAATACCATAATTAAGCACAACAACAGAATTACATAGTTTCATAGGTTTCTTTGTCAGAATCAAGACCCTGCTAAGAAATGAGCAGGGCTTGGAGACTTGGGATGGGCCATTTGAGTGGTTGAGCCTGAGAACCTTGAATCGCAAATTTGCCTATGAACTCTTCCAGCTGGCAGATACCATTCTCCTCCCTGGAAAAGACCACTTTCACCTTGAAAAGACCTCAGCAGAGGCAGAGGACTTGCAGTCTGTTAAGGAGTTCAGCCAACCTCTTGGTGGAAGGTTGATTCCACCTTGTGAATGTGGGTGTGTCTCATACCGGTGGTGTGGATGTGTTTCCTTCGCCTCTGCCATCACTGAGATCCAATGGCTTTCAGAAGGCCAGAATACAACACAGAATACAGAATGTCAACATGGGATCCCACACAATCCCTGGACCCAGAAACTGATTTTATGATAAAGGAGTTGCAAAAACCATTATAGGACCATAGGATCCACACATTGTATCCCTGGATACAACAAGACTATCAGAATGTTGGAGTTGCCTGTTAAAGGTTCAGCTAATGGGTCTTCTTGAGGACAGTACCCTGGAGATTGGACACTGACCTCCAGGCTGCAGTAATGCACAGTAAACCAACGGCTGATCTAAGGTGTTATAACTCCATTAGTTAGAATCATAAGTCTAGGAACCAAGAAGTGGAAGTGGAATTGGTTCTACCCACTTGCAGAATATTGTATTGCTACATTAGATATCCCAGATCCCCTGGTTGGGAGAGGACAATGGACACTTCCACCAGGATACAAACTATGGGGCTCCTTGAACTTGAAGCCATGCCTGCCTTGAGTCACTCTGGGCTGGAAGTAGATGACCATGACCTCCAGGAGCAAAGGTTTCTGCTGCAGTGGAGCAGGGATAGTCACTGGGATGTGTTTAGTTGTTCTCATGCCCAGTTATCTAATTGAGGAAACATTCACAGCAACCATAGCCTGGCAAGGTCAAGGCAACTTAGGGCACAGATCTGGGTCCTAATGATGAAGGTCTGGGTCATCCTATCCAGTTAGCTTCCTAGATGAGCCCAAGTGCTGGCCAAGAGTGAGAGAAATGAAGAATAGGAGTTAGATGAGGGAAAAGGTGAATAGAGATTGTGGCCTTGGGACCCAGATGCAGCTGAGGAACTGCAGCCCATAGCTTATTCCACTGGCCCCTGGTAATCAGTTTTCCAGAAAATTAATTGGGCCACCACCGTGAAGGGGAGTCCATAGTTGAATGAATTTACTGGAAGGCGAGAAGAGATCTGAGTAATGCAAGGGGGTGATTTTGTGACACCCTTGGTGCATTGCTTCCTATCCTCTTGCCCCTGTTCACCAACTGTAGCCAACTAGGCATATACAGACTCTAACCAACCTGACCCAAGGGAAATCTCAATCCCACGCCTGCCACGAGGTACCTGCCTCGTAGCTCTTGCTTCCTGCCCTGGGGCTTCGCAGCCTCTGTAGACTGGACTACTCTGGGGAAACTGAGCAGTGCGCATGCTCTGACAACATGCAGTAAGGCAAAGTGAGCACCTATGACTTCGACCCGCAAGGGAAGGAAGCTGGCGGACTGACACTTTCTGCCTGTTGCGGGTGGGCACCGTTCTGAGTACTCTGCACAGCTCATCGAGCCCACAGGAGGACTTGACTTGGGAACACTCGGGTTTTCTCTTCCTTTCCTTGTTTACGTTCCCTGCATTCCCCAGATCTCATTGCCAAATAAACTACCTGCACACAAATGCTTACTGTGGGCTCTGCCTTCAGACTAAGCCACAGCTTGAACTGTAATAATTTTATTCAGAGGCAATCGCATTGTACAATACGGCAGTTCTCAAGGTTTCTGATCTCAGGACCCCTTTTGACTCTTAAAAACCGTTAAAAGGGCTTCTTAATATGTGTTTTATCTACTGATCTATTGAAATCTTGAAATGGTTACTTTTATTTATACATTCATTAAGAATAACATTAGTAAATCTATCCCATGTGAATATAAATGATATTTTCATGAAGAAGAAACTACATCTTCCAAAGCAAAACGAAAAACTGGTAAGAAGAGTGGCTGACCTTGTTTCAACTTTTTCCAATCTCTTTAATGTCGAGCTAAAGAAAAGATTGAGTCTGTGGCTACTGCTGAGTTCAGTCTTGGCAATACACTGTTTTAGTTCAAGTATTTGAAAAACCCCCAGCCTCACAGAGGATATGTCATTGGAAAAGCGAAGGGTATTTAATAGTGTTTTCAGATATCTGTATATATTCTTCTTTGAAAGAACACCAAAACTTGGCAAGTGGCGGTTTCTGAAAGGTTAGTGGTAATGTGGAATCTGCCCTTTTATCAATGAAATTTTTGTTCTCTGTTATGTTAAAATCCATGTGGTTGATTTTACAATTTGGATGGATCTTTCTCACCCGTGTGTGATTTTTTTTAAGTCATGTACTGGTCACGTGGGCAATATTGACTCACTGAGTTATGCAGATCTTTCAAATATTGGCACATTTCATTGTACAGGACATTTGTTAAAAACTCACAAATTGTAACAGAAGGATCTTTAATTGTTGGGAAGCTTTCATGCGGTGGGGACAGGTTTTCCAAAGTTTTACTTTTTCTTCGAACATTTGAGTTAAATCATTGGCAACACGTACTGTCCGATGTTTTTCCCAAAGCGACAGTCTCACTTCATTCATTTTCAAGGAAAGGTCTGATGAATCCCCAAATCTGGGTAATTACAGTTTTTTAATTGTTCTTTTGAGGGAAAATGGTGTTTTGTGGCAACAGTGGCTAGTTCAGCTCCCAAATGAAACAAGCATACAGAGGTTTTTGCTTGAGACAATCTTCCCGCTTCTGTGGGCTGTCGGAGTGCTTTATGCACACTTCCCACATCATCACAGAGAATATTAAAAAGACGGATTCTCCAGGGTTGAGATTAACAACATCAATCATTTCTACTGCCTCATCAAGGACATTCTTCTGTGAAACTGGCATTTTTTTAAATTGCGAGCAGACAGAGGGGAAGGGATGACTGGTGTGTGCCTCTGTGGACCCAGCTTCACCATTGTTGCTTGTGCAAAGAGCAAACGTGAACACGGTGAAAAGGATAAGTAACAGCTTACGATGAAAATAGTTTTGGCCTCTCAGATCCCCTGAAAGATTGTTGGGGAATCCTAGAAGCCCAGGGCCATATTTTGAGAACCATTGATCTGAAATATTATCAGTTTTGTTTTCCCTTTCCCACATTTTCTGAAAGCCCAGCAATTAAAACAACACACACACACACCTATTTTTAATGCGAGATTTAGTTTTAATACATAGGATCTCACTCATATATGGAATTTAAGAAACAAAATAGATGAACAAAGGGAAAGGGAAAGATAAATAAAATTAGATGAAATCAGAGAGAGAGACAAACCATAAGAGACTCTTAACTACAAGGAACAAACTGGGGGTTGCTGGAGGGGGTGTGGGTAGGGGATGGGGTAACTGAGTGATGGGCATTAAGGAGGGCACGTGATATAATGAGCACTTGGTTTTAAATGCAAATGATGAATCACTAAATTCTACATCTGAAACTAAAAAAACAAAACAAACAAACAAACAACAAACAACTACTTGTTTTGCACCCAAAGTCTCCGGTCAGCCACTCCACCTGAAAAGGAGGTCTCTGCTTCATTTCTCACTGTGGCCAGAGTTTGTGTATCCTCAGAAACACAAATCTGATCATATCTCTCCCTTGTGTGAACAAACCTGTGTGAACCCTTCTTGGATTTTCTATTGCTCTGAGGATAAAATTAAAACTCTT
Organism: Nasua narica; assembly: GCA_028533885.1. NCBI lineage: Eukaryota > Metazoa > Chordata > Mammalia > Carnivora > Procyonidae > Nasua > Nasua narica. Next base: position 8,361 of record JAPYYJ010004422.1, read on the forward strand.
CTGCATGGCTTAATAGGTTCTTTATGGCGGCATTCCTGAGCCGCCTCCAAGCATACCTCTTGCTTTCTTCCCTTGAGATGTCTGCTCTGGCCATGTCTGATGATACTTTTGCTTTCATAACTCCTTTCCACCTTCCAGATGCCTTTCAAAATGCTAGGTGGAGAGAGAAACCTGGCTGCTTTCACCTTCTACCTGGAGGAGGAAGCTGGGCCTGGGGCCTGGGCTAGGAGCAGGGATGCTAGCAGAGTCTATAGTTTCTGGAATGTTTGTCATTATTAAATAAGGAATATGTATTTGTTGTAAATACAACAATAGATATATGTATTACATATATATGGCAGTCATATATTTTAAATAATGCAATCATAATATATAGTGTTCTGAAATTTGCTTTTCACCCAATAATATATCTGTGATTTCTTTTTATGCCAGTGACATAGATTCTCTTTTTAAAAAAGAGCTGTCCAGTGTTCCTTTGATTTTATTCCATTGCGTTTATAAATTTACTAGTTGTCTACTGTTGTATCTGTAGACAATATCTGATGAACTATTACAAGTAAAGCAGCAGTGAGTATTTTTATGCACATATCTTTGTATTATGTGAATATTTCTACAGAGTGAGTTCTCAGAAGTGAGACTTCCCAAAGTGCACTCAAAGAAAGCTGGATTAATCCATATTTCACCAGGAGTATATACACATATGATGGTGTCCTTTTCTCTACACTATATTATCAATTAAAATTTTGAAACCTATGTGAAAAGGTGTTTTGTGACATTCTTTTTTGTTAATTTAGGTATTAGAAGTTTGGCTGTATTTTAATGTCTTTGTCACTTACAATTTTCTATCTGAATTGCTTGTTCCTACCCTGGTGGTATGCTCTTTCTCATCAGCCTATTGGTTTTCTACAGTAATTTTAAAATGCTTATATATTACGAATAATAACCCACTGTCTGTTATATTTTTCAAATATTTTCATTAGTTTAAAAAAATAGTTTTTAAACATAATTTATCATGTCCTCCCTGTTACATAAATTTAAAGTTTTCAAAAAGTTAAAGCTGTCGATATTTTCCTTTGTGATAGTGCTTTTCATGTCATGCTTAAAAAGGCTCCGCATCCAAGAATGTAGAACGTTCCCATTTTCTTCACAGACGAGACTGTTGAGTGCATCCAGCTCACTCGTGCAGAACTATGACAAGAAGCCAAGGAGCCAGAAGCCCATTTTCCCTTCTCCCTGTGCCATGCCCACAACACGATGCCTTGCTTCCTAGAATAGCAACTCTCCAACCTTGTCACAAACACTCTCTATGACTTTCAGAAATCAAGCATAACCTCCTGTTAGGATTACTCTTGATTTCTTTTAATGTGGAATTGAACAAAAATGGTTTTTGGTGGAGGGGCACCTGAGGGGCTCAGTTGGTTAAGTGTCTGCCTTCAGCTCAGGTCGTAATCCCAGGGGTCTAGGATCGAGTCCCGCATTGGGCTCCTTGCTTGGCAGGGAGCCTGCTTCCTCCTCTATCTGCTGCTCCCCCTGCTTGTGCACTCATTTGCTCGCTTTCTCTCTCTCTCCATCTCTCTCTGACAAATAAGTAAATAAAATATTTATTTTACAAATAAACAAGCTTCTAACAACTTGAAAACATGCATATCTGTCTATCCAATACCAGGCAAATGAATGTGAGTTAAACAGAGATAAATTTTGAATTTTTCAGTTTATTTTCAAAGATTTTCTTCAAATTTCTTCAGATTTTCTTCAATTTTTTTTTAATTTTTTTATTAACATATAATGTATTATTTACCCCAGGGCACATGTCTGTGAATCATCAGGCTTACTCAGTTCACAGCATTTGCCATAGCACATACCCTCCCCCAATGTCCATAACCCTACCCCCCCCACCTCCCAGCAACCCTTAGTTTGTTTCATGAGTTTAGGAGTCTCTTATGGTTTGTCTCCTTCCCCATCCCATCTTGTTTCATTTCTCTTCCCCATCCCCCATAACCCCCTGACCTGCCTCTCAAATTCTTCATATCAGAGCGATCATGTGATAATTGTCTTTCTCTGACTGACTTATTTTGCTTAGGATAATACCAACTAGTTCCATCC
>JAPYYJ010004423.1:0-10463 GCA_028533885.1 Nasua narica
GATTAAAAGGGCATTGGTTGCTATGGATTAAAGTTCCCAGGTGAGTTTTATAAAACTTCATGCCTCTTCTATGTTTTAACTGAGTCAGTATGTTTGTGTATAGGTGTGTTTCTGACTTATACAGGGACTCCTGTACACTGATTGAGAGCTATAGTGATTAAAATGGAGAAATGATGGAATCATCTAGAAAGGGATACATAATAATGCATAGAAAATAGAAGTGGAATTGAAGCCACCATGAATAGCAGAAGACATGGGGCAAGAACTCAAAGAGAAGAATTTTGTCCTCCTAGTTCCCTGCTTCACCCCCACCAGATAAGCCCTCTTCAAGAAAAGTCTTTACCTTTTGGGGGGGAGCATCTGGGTGTCTCAGTCAGTTAAGTATCTGACTCTTGATTTGGGTTCTGGGCATGATCTCAGGGTCATGGATGGAGCCCCATGTCAGGCTTCATGCTGGGTGTGGAGCCTGCTTAAGATTCTCTCTCCCTCTGCCCCACCTCCCCACTCATGCACAAGTTCGCACTCCTTCTCTCTCTCTCTTTCTTTCTCTCTAAGAAAAAAAGAAAGAAACAAAGAAACAAAGAGAGGAAGAGAGGAAGGAAGGAAGGAAAGTTTTTGCCTTTTTTATTCCTGTATAGCTAGAACCTAGAGCAGAACCTAGCAATAGTTGTTACTTGATAAATATTTCATAAATGGATGAACAAAAGGACCAAAGCAGCACAAAAAAAGCAGCATTTGAAGATTAGAAAGTTGATGTAGCTAAAGACACAGTGAATTTTTCTGCTCAAAAGTCAGGCTGCTAATATAGATAATGTCCATTTGTTCCTAGAGTAAATATTTACCATTTGAGGGGAAGTTATGTTATTATATAAAACATATTAACCTCATACTCATATAGCACCTTGTTAGCAAGGTGCCCAAACTAACAGTGCTGCAAAACACAAATGCAAATAATCACACTGATAAAGTTGAAAACCGCCAAATCACAGTCTCAAAATATTTGTTTTATTTGATTGTTTATTCCTCACTGGATTGAAAACTTCTAGGGATGGTGATAGTATCATTCATCTTTGTTCCCTTGTAGAACACACAATCTGATTCAGAGGCAGCATGCATTTATTAATTTAATTGAACTAAATCCCAAAGAACTTTCTCAGTAAGCAGACCTCCTGCCAGATCAAATAAAGCCTGTCCTAATCTCTGCAAGCCAAGATTGCCAGTGTTGTTACTTTGTTGAATCTCCTGTAAAACAGGTAACTTTAGGCAATTCCTCCTCTAGCTTGAAAGAACCACAGCATTGACACCAATTTGATTTTTTTAATGTTTTCTTTTCTATAATCATATCATTTGAGCTTTGCACTGCAAATCCATCTTGTCAGACAGCTTGTTGCCACCCACTGCCTGTCAGCCTCTCAGCCTCTCAGAAGATGGTGGCTCAGTGAGAGAAAGCACATTTATACCTCTATGATTCAGTTGGTTTAAAAAAGCACCACTTCTAACAGCTCAGCTTCCACATGATAAGAGAGCCTTGTTCTCTAGTCCTTGGGCTACAGTCTGATTTGTATTGAAAAGTGTTATTTATATGAGTCAACTGAGACTGGGGGAAATGGTATACCAAGCGGTATAGGCACACGTCAATATTTTAAAGAAAACAGAGACAGTGGGACGTGAGATAGATATGGAAACAAGAAAACTTAAAGTGGTCTAATTCTTTCATTTCAAAGATAAATAAAGAATTCCAAAGAGATTATAGCCCAATAAGGATTACACAGATAAGTGGTAGGAAAAAACACCGTAAATTAGAAGCGATATAAACGCTATGTACTACATTAAAAGGGTATGTGCTATGTGCTATATAATATGTGCTATGGTGAGTGCTGTGAATTGTGCAAGACTGATGAATCACATACCTGTACTCCTGAACAAATAATGTGTTGTATGTTAATTTTTTTTAATTTAATAAATAAATAAAAAGATTGTTTCCACTATATTTTTCAAACTAGAACTTTGAAGGGCTGGTTCTGTCAAATATGGTAGGCACTAGTCACATGCAGCTGTAACTGAACTTTAAAATTTGATTTTTTAAAATTTTTAAATAATTGTTTAAAGATCTTATTTATTTATTTATTTATTTATTATTACTTTTTTATATCATGTTAGTCACCATACAGTACATCATTGCTTTTTGGTGTAGTGTTCCATGATTCATTGTTTGCATATAATACCCAGTGCTCCAGCAATATGTGCCCTCCTTAATACCCATCACCAGGCCAACTCATCCCCCCACCCCACCCCTCTAAAACCCTCAGTTAATTAAATTAAATTAAAATTTTTGTTCCTCAGTTATACTACCCACCGTAGCTAGTGGCTGCATATTGGAGTGATGATATAGAATTTTTCCATTAGTGCAGAGTGTTCTTTAGGACAGCATAGTTCTAAAGATTATGCTCGCTGATGGCTACAACTCATACCAAATTAAATATTTCTATAAGTTCCTTCTATTTAACATATTTGGCTTCCTACACAGCATTTCATTTAAAAATATGGTTTAAAAAATAATATAAATAGCACAGCAACTTCCTGCCTTTGTTCCCATTACTTCAGGATCTGAAGATATGGAAGATATGAAGATATGAAGATATCACTATGATACTTCCTAATGACACTTACTCCCACAGATACATCACAAAATAAGAACTTGTGGGACTGGATTATAAACCAAAGTTTTCATAACCAACAAATATATAGTTTATTTACCACATCCTTAAAGATTGATATTCATATAAATTTAGTACTCTATTTCAGTAAAAATTCAACTTTTTTTCTAAAGATTTTATTTATTTATTTGACAGAGAGAGAGAAAGAGCACACAAGAAGGGGATGCGGTGGAGGGAGAGGGAGAAGCAGGCTCTCGGCTAAGCAAGGAGTCCCATGCAGGGCTCCATCCCAGGACCCTGGGATCATGAGCTGAGCAAGAAGCCAGATGCTCATTGTGGGGCTGCACCCCAGAATCAGGGGATCATGAGCTGAGCCAAAGGCAGATGCTTATCCAACTGATGCTTAACCAAGGTGTCCCTAAAAATTCAACTTTTAAAAATACTTGACTTTGAAATAATTACAGATTCACAGGAAATTTAAAAAACATATACATAGTAAGGTCCTGGGTACTCTCCACCCAGGCTCTACCAATTCTAACATCTTGCATACTATAGTAAAATATCAAAGTCAGGAAATTAACTTGATTCAAAATGTAGTTTATACAGATTTCAACAGTTACATAAACAGTAGTGTGTATGTGTATGTGCATATGTGTGTAGCTCTATGCAAGTTTATCCATGTGTAGCTTAGTGTAACCACCATCCATGAGGATACTTTACTATCACACGTTTCCCTTATGGTATAGTCAAGTTGATTTTTTCCCATCCCCCAGCATGACAATCAATATTCATCCCTATTCCTATAATTATGTCATTTAATGAATGTTTATATATAAATGAAATTATGTTATATATGTTGTTTTATGATTGCCTTTTTCCACTCAGCATAATTTTCCTAAAGGTCATTCAAGTCCTTGTATATATCAATAGTTAGATCCTTTTTATTGCTAAGGAATACTCCATGATATGGAAGTTCCACAGTTTGTTAAACTGTTCACCCACTGAGGAGCATTAAAGAAGTTTCCTGTTTTGGGTGATTATAAACAAAGCTGCTGTGACCATTTATGTACAAGTTTCTGCATGTATCTCTGGAATAAAGGCCCAGCAATTCTTGCATAATTTATTAAGATCTTTTTTTAAAGATTTTATTTGTTTATTTGACAGAAAGAGATCACAAGGCAGGCAGAGAGAGAGGAGGACGCAGCTTTCCTGCTGAGCAGAGAGCCTGATGCGGGGCTCAATCCCAGGTCCCTGAGATCATGACCCAAGCTGAAGGCAGAGGCTTAACCCACTGAGCCACCCAGGTGCCTCATGATCATTTTTAATTTTAAAATAAACTGTCAAACTCTTGTCTCAGATTACTCTTCCAGTTTACATTCAAACCACCAGCATATGAGTTATCCAGCATCAACACATCCTCACCAGCATTGGGGGTTATCTCTGTTTTTTAATTTAGCCATTCTGATAGCTATGAAGTGATATTGTGATTTTCATTTGTATTTTTGTAAAGGTTAATGATGTAGAAGTTCTTTCCATATGCTTATTTATCATCTGTTTATTCCCTTTTGTGAAATGTCTGTTCAAATCTTTTCTTCATTTTCTAATGGTATTGTTTGTTTTACTAACGTTGAGTCTTAAGAATTCTTTACACATTATGCATATGAACCCTTTGTCAGATTTAGGTTTGGCAAATATTTTTTCTCAGTAATTTATTTTTTCATTTTAGAGTTTTTAACAGGAAAATTTTTAAATTTCAATGGTTTCGGTTTATCAATTTTTCCTTTTGTGGATCACGATTTTGGTGTTAAGTATGAGCTGTTCTTCCTAGTCCTAGGCCCCAAATACTTTCTTCTATTTTTTTTAAAGTTTTATAGTATTATGTTTCATATGTAATCCACTATTTTTATTTTATTATTATTATTATTTTCCATTAATTTTATATAAAGTGTCAGAGGTTCATTGGTTGTCCAGGTGCTCTAGCACCACTTGTTGAAAAGATTACCCTCTTAAATTAAATTTTGTCCTTTTATCAAAAATTAATTCTAGTTTCTGTATTCTGTTACAATTTATCTCTGTCATTCCCTCCAACAGTACAACATTCTCTTGATTATTCCAGATATGGAATAAGTCTTAATACTAGAAAGAATGGTTCCTCTTACATTATTTTTTTTTAATTTTTTATATGTCTTAATTAATTTTTATAAAAATTTTAGAATAAGTTTTTCTGTATCTACAAAAAATTACTGAGAGTTTGATAACTACATTAAATCTGTATACCAACTGAGGAGAATTGACATCTTTACTATGTTGAATCTTCCAATCAATAAAAATAATATGCCTCTTATAGTATTTATAACTTCCTCGACTTTTTTCTTCAATGTTTTATTTTCATCATATAGATCCTATACCTGTGTTGTTAGATTTATACCTAACATTTCATTTTCTCTGGAGCAGGTGTACATGGTATTACATCTTTAATTTCAGTCGCAGTTGTTCACTGTAAATACATAAAAATGCAATTGATTTATGTGTATTGATCTTGTAATCCATGACCATACTGATTTCATTTGTCAGTTCTAGAAAGTTTTTGTAGATGTCTTGGAATTTTCTCCCAAGAAATCTTGTTATCTGCATATTTCTCCTTTCATCTCCATCATATTTTGATTTTTTTATGTAACACCTTAATGAGACATACTATTAATGCCATAAATTCAGTCATTTAAGTGTATATAAATCAATAGTTTTAGTACATCATGGAATTGTGCAATTACCATTATAATTAACTGCAGAATGTTTTTATCACCCTAAAAGAAAGTCAGTGCCCATTAGCAGTCACTTCTTTTAAGTCCCTCCATTTCTTACCTGCCAACCACTAATGTGCTTTTCTATCTCCATAGATTTGCATTTTGGAAATTTCATATGAATGAAATTATTCAAGATAAATTCTTTTATTACCAACATCACTTAATTTCCACAGTGTTTTCAAGATTCATCCATGTTAAAGCATGTAGCAATATTCATTATTTTATGAATGATATATATACTTACTTGGGATATATCCTATGAAAATTGTCCATTCAACAGGCACTAGACATTTGAATGTTTCCACCTTCTGGTTAGAATAATACTGCAATGGATAATCATGTATGTGATTTTGTGTGGACCTATGTTTTAGGTTATTTGGATATGAATTTAGAAGTGGAATCCTTGAGTCTTTTGGTAATTCTGTGATCAAAACATCAATAAAATATTTTCAGCCTGTTTTCCCAAGTGTCTGTAACATTTTCTATTCCCACCAGCAGTGTAAGTCCATTCTAATTTCTTCACATGTGCCCTGACAAGTGTCCTTTTTTCTTTTTTAATATTCTAGTTGGTGTGAACTGGAATCTCAGGATGATTTTTTTTTTCCCAAATTTATTTTAATTTTTCAGTGTTACAAGATTGATTGTTCATGCACCATGGCATTTCTCTGGTAACTGATGATAGTAGCTTTTCATGGGTTTACTGGCTATATTTATATCTTGTTTGTTTGGTTTTGCAACTTTATTGAGATATAAATAATGTAATGAGTTCATATACCTATATTTATAAAAGATCACAATAAGATTAGTTAACACATGCTACACTTCATATAATTATGATTTTTTGTTGTTGTTGCTGTCATGATGAGAACACTTAAGATCTACTGTCATAGAATGTTCAGGTGTACAGTAGAGGATTGTTAACTATAGTCACCATGATGTACATTAGATCCTGGAATTTATTCATTTTGTAACTGGAAGTTTGTACCCTTTGATCAACATTTCCTTATTTTCCCCCATTCCCCCACCTCAAGTCCCTGGCAATAACTATATACTCTGCTTCCATGAATTTAGCTTTTTTTTTTGGATTCTACGTGTATGTGAAATCATATAGTGTTATTCTCTGACTTATTTCACTTACCATAATGTCCCAATCCATCCACGTTGTCACAAATAACAATATTTCCACCTTTTTGTGACCCAGTAATATTCCTATTATTCCATCGTGTGTGTATATCAGAGTTTCTTCATCCATTCATCTACTAATGGACATTTAAGTATTTTCCATACCTTGCCTGCTGTAAATATGCTGCAGTGAATTATCTTTGAGACACTGATTCCATTTTCTTTGATAAATACCCAGAAGTGGAATTGCTGAATCATATTGTAGTTTTGTTTTAATTTTTTGAGGAAATTCTAATTCTCATAAATTAGTTGGCATACAATGTACCTTGTAAATTGATAGCTCCACTTAGTTGCTTATAATCCAAATTTTTATTGTTTGCAAGAGAGGTCTCCAAGCTCAATTTCTTCACATTCTCTTTCCAATAACGTCAGTTCTTTGAGGATAATTTTGGAACTATCTACGCTTATAGTCTGCTTCTCCTCCTGTGCAAAAGATCTGGTTACTGCTCTGGAATTGGGAGTGAGAACAATGATTCATTTTCTCTGGTTGACAGTAGGCTGGTATTGTAGTCTTTGGTCTTTTTGAATTCCCTCACTTTTCCTGAAACTCCAACTTGCAAGTAACTTTAGGCAAAATCAAGCAAAGCCGGTGTTTTCAATTTGCTTAGACTGGAGTAGATTTTCCGCCCTATGAGTGGGGTACTATGAATATCCAGCTTTTGGTTCAACATGTTAGGTAATATCTACTTCATAATGTACAACTTAAGTCATATGGTAACTTGTCCAACATGATCAAGTGTTTACTCTCTGCCAGTAGTAAACAAGAAATTACTTTTAATTTAAATAATTTTTTTCGACAAAAAGTTTCTTCCAGTACCATTGGGATTATAGGCTTAATTACAAAGAACATGACAGGACACCTTACACTGTAATCTGGACCTTTTATGAATCAATTTAATACCTCAGACCATTACTACCAATGTTGTTTTAAAAGCTTTTATAATATAATATTATTAACTTCTGAAATTAAATTTGTTTACCTTAGGTCTGTAGCTAACTTTCCTTCATACCTTACTGAATATACGAATTCTATGCACCTTCCATAATCCTCTGAATTATATGAATTTCTCCTAGACTTAGACTATTAAAAATATCTTGGCTTGGTTTTACAAGGTAAAAGAATATATAATAATAATGGGTTTTATAGAAAAAATCTAGGATTTAAAAATGGTAAATATTTTAGATAAATATAATATTGGGACTACTGGTTTAGTTTCCTTGTCCCAAATTCTCTTTAATTCTGTCTGAGAATAGTCTAAGAGAATTCAAAAATACAATTTATAAATAACATAGTTTAGCATTTCAAATATAATATGTACATTAACTTATTTTAAAGTATAATTTTCTTTAATTAATATGGTCTTTCTGGATGGTAATAAGCAGTTCAAGTAAACGTAACTAATAATATTAACAAAAATAAACATTGAGCCAACATTGGAAGGAGATATTAGTTTTATGCACAACACATCAGTAAGAGCAATTAGAGACAAGTTAGATCAGGTTGGATATAGCAGAAAGTATAAATACATCAAACAATCAAATTTAAATAAAATTGTAGTTGCTTTCAACAAGGATTGGTATACTTTTGACTTCGTAAGTTAATCTTTTTAAATTTTATTTATTTGAGGGGCACCTGGGTGGCTCAGTGGGTTAAAGCCTCTGCTTTCGGCTCAGGTCATGATCTCAGGGTCCTGGGATCGAGCCCCACATTGGGCTCTCTGCTCGGCAGGGAGCCTGCTTCCCCCTCTCTCTCTACCTGCCTCTCTTCTTACTTGTGATCTCTCTCTCTCTGTGTCAAGTAAATAAATAAAATCTTTAAAAAAAATTTATTTATTTAAGAGAGAGAGAGGGAAAACTGAGAGAGAGAGTGAGAGAGAGAAGTAGACTTCTTGCTGAGCAGAGAGCCGCATGTGGGGCTCAATCCCAGGACCCTGAGATCATGACCTAACCAGAAGGCAGATACTTAACTGACTGAGGTATCCAGGTGCCCCATAAATTAATCTTGAAACAGAAATATAATCATCATCCCCAAATATGCTGATATTTCTTTAAGATACCATAGATGCAGAATCCTTTATTTATTTTATGTAAGCACGCTTCTTGTGGCAAGGCTAACATATAAAGGACAATCTGCCTCTATAAATAACTAAAAGATGATATATATTAATTTAGAGTTTAATAATACATGAATGGGATTAATCTTTAACGTAACAAATATCATGTTTACATAAGCAATTACATTTGAGATGGCATATGTTTAAAAGACATCATCTATCCAAATGTTCATTATATGTCTATTAGCTCTAATACTTTAGAGAATTAAAGAATATTAAATGGAAAACACCTGCCTGGATGTTGCTACAGTTAATTATTACAGTTAAATAACATTCAAGGCATACATTTTAACATAATGATTTGAGAGTCTCAAAAAGTTAAACACATATTCTATAGAGACCAAAAATATTTTGAGTCCAGTTAAAACAACAATTCAATTGTCTCACATATGTTTATTGACTGCCTAATACATACCTACAACATCCCTAGCCCTTTTCTGGATATGATTTAAAGACAGACAAAAGTGCCTGCCCTCATTTGGTTGCATCATGTGTATGTGTTGGATGATGTTATACAGATAATAAATAAATAAACAATAAATTATATAGCATGTTAGGTGCTGATACATTATGGAAATGCATATCAGCAAAGGTAGATGAACATATTTCAGAAGATGATTTCAAATTTTAAATAAGATAGTCAGGAAATCCCACTAGTAAACAACCATCTGAAGAAAGTAAAGAAACAATTCATGAGAATGTCTGGAGAATGTATATCATAGATAGAACAAACAGTGTGTATAAAATGCCAAGTCAGGAGTAGTCTTTCAAAAGAAAGGAAAGGAAGCTATATGACTGTAAATGAATGATTGTGGGAGAAAGTTCTAGGGGGTGATCAGGTGATCAGAGAGCTAAATGGTTGTTATATCACGAAGTTCCATGTACACAATTTTAAGAAAGTTCCAGGACAGGAGAAGTAAGTTTAGAGGAACAGAGGCTACCATCTTCCATCCATTGCCTTGCTCATAAAGCTGGAGTGTCACTCCAAGAGTAGGAAGCAACTATTTCTACTTTTATGGTGGCCATCTCTTTTTCCTGTGCCATCCCAAGAGCTATGCAGTTCTTTGTTCCTCATTAGAAATTAATTTACTTGATGAACTTGCAAATTTAGATCTATAATATGTTTAGGTGAAATTATAATTTTGTTAACTTTTCCAATTTTTCCTTTTTACTAGAGTGCCAGTGACTTTCTTTGCAGATTTCTCCTTTCTAAGCAATGTCAGAATCTTCACATTATTTTTGACGTATATTGTTTTCATTTTTATTATTATATAGAGAATCCAGATTGTGCATATCTCAATTCGATTTTTTTCTTTAGTGTTGTTTGTAAATACTTGTATAATGTTTATGCTTATTTATTTGTACACTTATAATCTCTGAAGTAATGACAAAATGGCAATTTCTCAGTTTTTTCCAAATGGATTGAGGATGTTTTCTGTACTATTTTCTTTCTTTTTCTTTCATCTTTTCAAGTTTTTATTTAAATTCCAGTTAGTTAACATACAGTATTAGTTTCAGCTGTACAATATAGTGACTCAACATTGCCATACAATACCTAGCGCTCATCACAAGTGTACTCCCCAATCATCATCCCTGATTTAACCCATCCCCCACTTATTCCCCCCCCCCCCCCCCCCGATAACCACCAGTTTGCTCTCTATCATTTGCTTTCTTGGTTTCTTTCTCTCTCTTTTTTCCCCTTTACT
>JAPYYJ010004424.1:0-10463 GCA_028533885.1 Nasua narica
GGTTTTAGGAAAAGCCATGCTGAAATGGGTGGCCCAAAATGTTTGGGAGAGCTGCTCCTGAAAATAAAATCCTTTCCATAGTAAACAGTCCAGGAAAAAAGTGGGAGGCAGTAGGAATTAACAGAAACGGAATGAGTGGGCTGGTGAGAGGAGGACTTGGAAAAGTCCCCTGAATCATTTGTATTAAAAAAGAAATAGTCATGGGAGAATGGCAGGGAGGTAATGTAGGAAATTCCATTTCCCCCCCTTACTTTGAGTCCATTTTTTTAATCCCAGAGAGAAGCAGGCAGAGCACATTTTGTCCTGACCACGCACAGATCAGATGAGCCTGACTGATTCCTAGGAGGGGAAAGGAGAGGGATGAGTGCCCTAGACAATCTTGGGGTGGGCATGGAGCCAGTGGGCAGGACTGACTTCCAACTTAGAAGGGAGTTGAGCCCCACATGTGGCTCTCAGCAGGCACTCAACCTTGGAAAGCCTGACCCTAGGAAGGGCTCTAGGGGCAGCTGGCTCTAGGGACTATAGATGTAGGAGGAGGAAGAAACCGGTGGTGTCATTCATGAGCTCACGTCATTAATGCTCATCATAATTCTGTGCGATCTCAATTTCCTATAGTAACTATTCATAAATAGCAAAAGTAGCAGTAGGGTTAGTCCTGGTAGCAGCAGAAGTAGCCATTGTAACTACTTAGCATGCACTTGAGATACTTCTGTAAGCACTTGTAGACTTGAGCGGACAAGGACCATAGGCTCATGTCCTCTTCCCCTCCCATACTGTAGAGCTGTCACTGGGAAGTGCTGCCCAGCCAGAGACTGTTTCTATTTCTAATCCTTCTTACGTCTGGATGGGACCCATGGCTTAGTCTCATTAATGGAATGGGAGGGGAGATCATGAATATTCATTCTGGGACAACGTCGATGAGAATCGGCTCTATCTTCTTCAACCTCTCTTTTCTGTTGATTGGCTAGATGCAGAGGGCTCATTGCCTCTCGGCGAGGGAAAGCCACTACATAGAGGTAGCCTGGGCCCCCAAATCACCATGCGAAGGAAAGCCACCAACCAAACAGAAACAATCTTATTCAGCTATTATATAAATGAAAAATACGCTTCTCTTGTGATAAGCTACTAAAATATCAGGGCGTATTTGTTACTTTAACACATGTATGTATAATTATCTCATTTAATCTTTAAAACAACCTATAGAGGGCAGGTATCAAGGACCTTTCGTAAAGGTAAAGAAATTTAAACTCAGATGTTAAGTGCTTTGTTCAAGGTTATGCAATTACTAAGTGATTCAGCTGGGGTTCAAACCTAGATCTTCCTGACTCCAGGTTCATAGAGTAGAGTTTCTTTACTATGACCTTAAAGTGAGGGAAAAACACAGAACAGATCATGGGACTTCTGGGGTGCAGGTGGTAAGGAACCCTACTCTGGCCCCAGAATCAGAACCAGTCTCGAGTATGGATTTCAGAACAACTTTAGGACTAACGAATATGAAAGAGAACCCTGGAGAGGACATATGCCGGGCTTAGGTCCAGGAAAAAGAAAGGCAGGGAAAAAAATGGCACTTTGGGGACCTTGAACCCGAGCATCCTGCCCTGGGTAAAGGGGCCTCCATGAGGCTAAAGTGAGGACTTGCTTCCAAGAGCATGAGCGTGATCTTTCCCCTCCAGGGTCCTTCCTCTGAGACATGGAAGACAAGACAAGAACGACAATCTTAATCATTATAACAGGAGAGGTAGTGGTAGAAGTAGTAGGAACTGGTACTTACGCAGCATTTACTATGTGCTGGGGACTCTTCCAAGCTTTATATACATAAATTTAGTCCTAAAGCAGCCTTATGAGGTAGGTGTTAAATCCCTATTTACAGAGGAGGAAACTGAAACACAGTTTGTCATACAGCTATTAAGAGAAGGAGCTGGGAGGTGAACCCAGGCATGTGCCCTGCAATCCATGCTCTTCACCTTCGAGGAAGCGTGGAGCTGATTCCTGGTTCCCGGCTGGGCCGCACTATTGGAAATCGGAGTCCGGGTCTGGCCTCTAGCAGAGCCACCAGCCATCTTATAAGGCCAAGGAGAGAATGCAGAGCACCTGTGCCTGGCCTTGGATAAGGCAGACTTTGGTCCCTGGGTAGATTTGCCTGTGAGCCTTCCAAGCTCTGGCTTAGTTTTCTTGAGCAATTGTCCCTGAAATTCTGGCTGAATTCCTGTGGGGTCTTCATGGGGGCAAAGTCCTTTATTTTTCTTCCCCACCAGGAAAGTAGGTAGGCCTTGTTAATTCCTCACCTGGGAATTCTTCACTTTGTGACAAAATCTCAGCCTCCAGGATGACCTAGCCCAGCTCCTTGCCCATCTCTGGAGTGGCCTCACTCACCACCCATGTGCTCCGGGAATGTGAAATCACTTTAATATTGCCTAGAGACAAGCGTAATTAGGAAGGTAAATCTGCTGAAAAAAAAAATCGTATTATGCAAATGTGATTAGCAGTGACTTTTGGGCTCTTTGTTTTCTGAGAGTTTCTCTTCAGTGGCACAAATGTGGGCATTTGGCTGCCGTGTTCACTGGGATGCTCTTACCAGGTGCTCAGGAAATGGGAGCTTGTGAACACAGAAGTGGGCAATTGGAAGGGGGATCCCCTCTCAATCACCCTTGGGAGATGTCTGTGGGTCCCCATTAAGAGCCCATTCCTGTGGAGGAGCCCCAGGAGCAGCCCTCACTGGTGATAAGGCTCCCCAGGAGGGAGGGGGCTCTTTGTTTCAGGCTAGAGCTGAACTCACAGCGGAACAACCTGGAGGTGTGGTCCCGGGATGGCTGGTTCCAACAGTGGGGCTCCCCTATTAAGGGTCTGATGAGATCACCATGGTTTGAGGGTGTGACCTTGGCTGTGCCTATGTCCACCACCAGGAGGGGGTCAAAGCCTGGCATGGCTTCATGCCTGCTGGGGCTATGTGTATTAATTTGCAGCAAGGATGTTTCTTCCCAGGATGGAACACACAACAGGTTCTGCCAGATTCGGGTGTTCTCCGGAAACGGCTGTGAATGTCACACTCTGGCTTTTAGAGTTTCTTTTGTAAAGGTGATAATGTTGGGGACCCCTGGGTGGCTCGGTTGGTTGGGCATCTGCCTTCAGCTCAGGTCATGATCCCAGGGTCCTGAGATTGAGTCTCCTATGGGGCTTCTTGCTCAGCCGGGAGCCTGCTTCTCCCTCTGCCTGCTCATGCTCTCTCCCTCTCTCTCTGACAAATAAATAGAAATCTTAAAAAAAAAAAAGGTGGTAATGCTAAAAAAAAAAAAAAAAAAGAAGCACCTGCTTAACTTATTAAATATCAGGTACTGTGCCCATCTCATCTAATTTTTCTAACAGTTCTATGAGGTGGGCGCCATTATGATCATCTCTCTACTTAGATTAAGAAACAATAGGAGATGATGGATGTCAACTCAGTTTAACTGTGGTCATACATGTCACATATTTTGGCTGCATGCTTTATCCAGATGTTTGCTACATCTCCGTACAACTGGAGGAAAGTCACTGAAAACAAAGAAGAGGAAACTGAAGCACAGAATGTTTAAGCAGTTTTCTCCAGGTCACCTCCATCAGTAGCAGAGGCAGGATTTGAACTCAGGCTTAGCTCCATTCTGAGGGCTACACTGCCGACCATGAGACTGATCTTCCCCGTGGGGCATCACGTGAGAGTAAGCAGTAAGTAATGCTCCCCAGCACTCACATTCCTGTCTCGCCCATGCATACCCCTGACCATGCCCAGATGACCCCAGTGAGACTTTCAGAAGTTTCTGGAAGCTGGCAGTCCCTGCTCTACCCTAGGAGGGTGGCTCTGTCTCAATGTCTAAACAATGATCACAGCCCACCTTCTGAGGCTGTTGGGATATTTGGGTCTGGAGTGGATTAGGGGTTTTTTTGGGTTCCCTCATAACTTGCCCTCCAGCCTAACCCCTCTCTAGACCTCTGGGAACCCACCATCTCTTTATGTACCCCCATTTCTCCCTGTCCTTTTGGAGACCGGGGGTTTCCCAGTATGACTCCCTCCCCAGACTCTCCAGAGGGACATTGAAGTCTCAGGGAAGTTCTCTGAAGACTGACTCCTGCCCCAGATGTGCTTCCACTGGCGGGGTCTGGAGAGGCCAGCACCACCTCTCAGGAACAGGGATGTTGGTCTGGGTGCAGAAAACTGCCACCCCAGCCCAGCCCAGGGCCCCGGGTTCTGTGCATTCTCTTCCAGTTCTCTCTGGCCAGTAAGCCAGGCGCACACAGGCCCTTCTCAGACCTTCATTTCCAGCAACCACTGGGTCATCCTCCTCCCTGGGGCATCTTCAGGCTGCTCAGTCCAGAGTTGGCCTCCTCTTGCCCACAGACTTGGTCTTTGACAGTGCTCCAAATTCAGGGATGGCCCCAGGATGACCCCTTTCTGCCCCTCACTGCCAGTGAATGGATGCCAGATCTCTCCCAGGCATGCTGTTTCCTCCCCCCTCCATTTATGCTGCTTTGGATTAGCTCACCACCTCTCTCCTGCATTCTTGCAAAGACCCCCAAGGTCAGCCCTCGGCACCAGTCTTATCCTGGTTCTCCCTGGCACTGCAGCCACAGTTGTCTTCTAATGCAATCCAACCATGGCTTCCCATTGCCTATGAGGGACAGCATCCAAGGCCTGCCATGGCCTGGGCTCGGCCTCTCCAGCCCCTGGCCCTGAAGATCCTCATGGCACGCTCCAGACCAAGCTGCGTTTCCTTATTACGGGCCCCCATGTCTGCAGGGCCTTCCCTTCTTCCCCCAGGGACAATAGTCTCCATCCCATGTTGCCATGGAATTCTGGTGACTCCCAGGCCCAGGGCTCCCCCTCCTCCCCACATTTCTCCAGCACTCTGTCCACTTTCTTATTACAGCCCGGATTACACCCAGTTATTGGTTTATACTCCTGCCTCCCAATTGGCCGACACCCCTCAGAGGGCAGGAACATAGGCTTCTTTATTGCTGAATCCCCAGCCCAGCAGAGGGCCCAGCACATAGTAGGTGCTCAATTAGTGTCGGTTGAATTGCATTTCCTCAGAACTCATGGAAGTGATTCAATCTGGAAACAACATTGCATCCGTAGAATTGATTCTTGACTCCCCCGAGGGCCTGTGATGATACAATTCACCTCCTCATTGGCTGCCCCTTTTTTTCTTTTTCCAGAAAACAAAACTCCATTTCTGGAAAGAACTGAGCTTATAGACTGTGCATGAGGGGCAGGAAACCTTGTAGTGGAGTGGACCTTGCTTTTCCCAGGGAAAGGTGTGTGGCTGTCAAGGTACCCCATCGTGTCACGGAGATGAAAAAGTGGAAGATGCTATATTACTTTCCACAATTGAGCCAGAGGCTAAAAGTAGCCTTCCTCCCTCCTGGCTGACAAATAGGGGGAATAAATTACCCAGGCACTAAAAGTTGCATTAGGCAAATAAACATTTCGACAAGAATTATATGTGACATTCTAGAGAAAGCAAATAAACCCTAAGTTATGGGGACCTGTCAAAGCTCTAGGAAAATTAAGTAACTAAAAATCGTTAGAAGCTCTTAAACCTTCCCTGCTCCTGCCCCTGCTGTAGGGGTTCAGAGTGACACCACGTGTCCCCTGTCGTGTGCCTTCTGAGAAATTCCCAGATTCCTGGGACTTCAGATCTGGGGGAACCTCAGAGAGCCTCCAGACCAATGTTTTTAAACTCTGTTCCATGCAACCCTAGGGTCCTGCAACCCTAGAGTCCCTAGCAGGCAGGGATCCCCATCCCCTCCACCTAGGGAAGCTTCTCTTCAATCTGGGTTATATTAAAGAGGGATTCCAGGAAGCTCTCTTTTGGTAGAGGGTTCTGCTTCTGTGTGATTTGAAAACTACTGTATGTGTGAGCAAACATACACCCGATAGAGAAGTCTGTTAGAGCACTTCGGTAAATCATTCTTCAGCCTCTTTTGAGCACCTCCAATGACAGGAAAACTCATTCCAAGACTTGTAGTCAGACCCAGGTCTACCTTCCTTTACACGGGATTCCCATCCCAGGACTCTGGTGCCAGAGGCTCAAGTTCAAATCCAGGCTCTGACACTTACTATTGAATGCCGGGCAGCTACAAAGTTCCCCGTGTCTCCATTTCCCTATCTATAAATAGGAGATAGTGCTTATTAGTTTCGTATGGCTGCTGTAACAGGTTACCACCAACCCTGAGGCTTAAAACAACACAAATTCATTATCTTACAGTTTGGGAGGTCAGAAGTTCAAAGTGGGTCTTAAGAAGTTAAATTAAATTAAGAGGTCTCAGGCCACATTCTTTCTGGAGGGAGAAACCTTGCCTTTCTAGGGGCCACCTGTATTCCTTGGTTCATGGCCCCTTCCTCCATCTACACAACATGTCACTCTAGCATCGTCTTCTGTGACCCCATCCCCTTCTCTGACTCAGACCCTCCTGCCTCCCTCTTATAAGACCCATCCGGATAAGCAAGATAACCTCCTCCACTCAGGATTCATAACCTAATCACACCAGCAAAGTCTCTTGTGCCATGAAGGTGACAGATCCGCAGGTTCCAGGGTTGAGGATGTGGACCTCCCTGGGGGGCTGTTGTTCCGCCCACCTCATAGGGCCATGGTGAAGGTTCAGTGAGGAAGCTCACCTCATGAGCACTTTGCATGGAAACCAGCACACAGATGGAGCTCAGCAGGTGTAAGTCAAATATCCATCCTGTAGGTGACTCACCTCGGCCTCCACGCCCTCCTTTAGCTCAAGACAGAATGTACCAGACCTTGGAGTTTAGATGATGGGGGTCTTGTAGGGACTGCTCCAGAGTTGGACTTAGACCTGTGGCTGCAGGGAGCCCTGGGGGCTGTTTAAGTCAGTGAGGGTCACAACAGATACACTATTTAGGAGGAACTTGCTGACCACGGTGTGGCTTGCAGGAGACAAAGGAGGTGCCAGGGGATAGGATGGAGGATGGGGGATAGGATGGAGGATGGGGGGATAGGATGGAGGATGGAGGGATAGGATGGAGGATGGGGGATAGGATGGAGGCTGCCCCTTAGTCTGAGTGAGATGAGCAGGACTGGACCTGGGTTGGGGAGCGGTGGTTGGATTCAAGAACCATTTCAGAGGTGGAGGTGGGAGGGCTTGATTGGTTGAGGGCATGAAGTAGGCAGGGAAGAAATCCAGGATGACTCCCAGCTTCTGGCTTTGGTTGCTGAGGACATGATAGCATCATTGACTGAAGATGGGGAGCAGGGAGGAGGAGCAGATTCCAGGGGGTGGGGAATGGTGAGCTCAGCTCAGGGCCTACTGTGTTAGAAATGCCATTGAGGCACCCAGGGCAGGTACCTTCAAGGGAGTCGGAAGGATGGGTCTGCCCCTTGGGGGAGAGAATGGGGCCAGGGACAGCTTCTGAGAGCCGAGGTGGGACTGCTAGTCAGTCAGTCACCCAAAAAGTGGGAAGGAGAGGGATGGAGGATGGACATCGGGAATCCACGGTGTTCATGGGACCAAAGAAGAGTGGTCAATAACAGAAGAGCCATAGCCATGACGGGGGAGCCCCAAGAATGCAGCCCCCACATCCATTCACACGCAGCAGGATCTGCCAGAGAACTCTCATCCAAGTCTGTACACCTGGGGCCACACTCGGGGTGGCATGAGACATCCTTTCCATTTGCAAGGAACTTACAGGTGTAACCAGCAGCATCATGACGTCTGTTTTAATCTGTAGAACCGACCTGCTCTAGAGGGATTTACCTCTTCACTTTTAAGATGAAGATGTTGAGGCTCCACGAGGCCCAGAGACTTGCTTGAGGCCCATAGTTAGTAGAGCTATGTCTCTGACTGCTGTGGGCTCTAAAGCCTTCGCACAGACCCCGAGCATGTGGACATTCCAGGCTTGCCTAGTGCCAGGCCTTTTTCGGCTATGTTTTGAGTGAGGCCGAGACTTGGCTTGTGCTCAGACTACAAACGCGGGCCCTGGGGGTGAGCATCCCTTGGGAATTCCAGTAACAGGTGGGAAGCCCCAGGGGGCTCCAGGTGTGTCGGGAGCCTGGAGACTTACGAAGATGGGGAGAGAACTTCAGACCCAAGACCCTTTGTTTTCTCAGCGAAAAGGAAGGTCCTACGCTCCTCAGTCTCAGATATCTCATCAACGTCCCACCCATGAGGAGCTGACAATGGAAACTGTCTTTGGAACCCCAAGGCGTGATCTCAGGGCAAGGGTCCGAGGCAGGGTTGGCCTCTAGCCTTCCAGTATGTCGTAGCCCATTATAGTAATAGGTTCCTAATATGTGCCAGGCTCTGTGCTGAGTGCTTAACATAGAGTAACTCATTGACTCCTCAGACCAGCCCTGGGAAGTAGGCACTACTGATATCCCCATTTTAGGTGAGGGTCCAGGGGTCCTGGTCGCCGGGCCACTTCTGCGCATCCTGACAATGTCAGGCATAGAGAGGTAGGAGGCAGGACCACTCAACCTAGCTTCTCCTCACCTTCGATGGATCCATCTTGGTGACGAGGGGGGAGGTCACAGAAGCGTGGGCCAGAGTTGGGCAGGGAGCAGGACGCTGGGACACCTGACTCTGCGCAGCGCACCCCCCACCCCCCACCCACAGCCTCTCTGAGTTTTAATTTCCTTATTCATAGAACAAGACAAAAAACTCCTTCCTCCCACGGGAGGGGGGTGGCGGTGGTCCCCTCCCAATTCTCCTCCTTTATCACCATCAACCCAGCCAGCAGGGACCTGACCTGCAGGCCAGGATCTATTCCAAGTACTTCTCATCATTTCCCCCCCTCCCAGCAACCCTGCAAAATAGGCGCCAGGATCCCCCCGAAAGAGGAAGACACTGGGGCGCAGAAAGGCAGAGTCACTTCCCCGAGGCCCCCCAGCTTGTAAGTCACAGTCAGGCCTGGATACGAGCCGGAGAGGCTTCACCACACTGTCACCCAGGGATTGGGCCTGGCACCCAGCGGGCACTCGGCACACCTGGGGTTCCCTTCTCTTCTGCTCAATACTCCCTTGGCAAAGGGCTCCCTCCTCAGAGTCCTCCCTGCCAAGAGCCATGGGCTTCCTGTTGGAAGTTAAAGATCCCCGTAGGCCTGAAAATGGGGCCAGGGGCCCCGCTCACCTCCCCCTCCACTCTCCTGCAGCCCCATCCCAGGGACCCGCCTTCCCCACCAGCATCTTTGCCAGCTTCGGGTATTTGGAGCCCCTCTACAGCAGGGAATCTAAATTTAGACCCTGTGCTCTGTTAACTCTGTGAATAATGCTAATTAGCATAACAATTCTTCCTGCAATTAAGTTGGGGAGGGGGTAAGGAGGTGGTGCTTGGCCCAAGAGGAAATTACACAGGGAGGCCTCCCTTATTGCTAGTTTTGGGGGCCTCACTCGAGGTGCGTACTTGGCGTGGCTCTCTTCTTGGACGGCTGGATCCAGAAATGCCTATTTGGGGTAGAGGGAGGGAGTGTCTGTCTCTAACCTTATTGTGATGTGTTATCGGTGCGTGTATTGAAGTGCAGCTCGGGGCCCTGCATGGCAATGAATTAGGTTTTGTAAGCAAGCTGTCACCTGCTCGGAAAGGTGTGAAAAAATTATGAACTGCATTGTCCTGGAAACCACAAAATAGCACTTCCTCCCTGAAGTAAACACATAAGTTTGGGAGAGAAAGTTAAAACGAAGTTATATTCGGAATTTAGATTTATCTGTTTGAGGAGAGTTGCCAGTGTTCCTGCTTGACCCAGCAATGCCAAGCTGCCGAGCTGGGGGTCCGGGTCACCCTCCAGTCCAGGAGCCACCAGCTGAGCCCCAAGACTCCACCTGCTGCTTCTGTCCTTCCCCGGGGGGTTGTCAGGAAGTCCAATACCTCCGCTGTCTGGGCCAAGGTGGGGCAGATGAAGAAGGGTCTGACGGCCTATCAGGGATTTACGGATAGCCCTGGGATGCTCTGAAGCTCCTTTCCCTGGGTTTCCTGAACACTTTCATGGCCTTTTTTTCCCCTCCCCTGCCAGACTTTACCTCCATTCTCGTCTCCCTCCTCTGGGCATTCTGAGTGGCATAGAACAGAGAAGGACTCTCCTCCATTGCTCTGGTCACTATACCTCTATTGATCCAGCCTTAAGGTTACACTTTTGTCAGCAGCCCTATAACTCTCTTGGCTCATATGGAGCTTGTAGACAGCTGAAGCTGCAATGGAAGTCCTTCCTTCCTTCCTTCCTTCCTTCCTTCCTTCCTTCCTTCCTTCCTTCCCAAGTTTCCTATTTGTGTTAGCTATTTTGCTACTCCCTGGGAATGTGCGTGAAAGATGAATCAGACCTAGTCCCAATCTCAGTGGAAGGCACGGGCTACTGGGGAGAGGGAGAATGGGCATGGGATCCAGGATGAGGGGCACTAGGAAGGAGGCAGGTGTGAAGGGGACCTCTGGGGAAGGCTGCACCTGGGGGTAGAGGTGAACTGGGCCAGGAAGGGTGA
>JAPYYJ010004425.1:0-10462 GCA_028533885.1 Nasua narica
GAATCTCTGGGGATGGCGCCAGGAAACTACATTTTGAACAAGCCTTCCCAGTAATTTTTACCTTCATTTTTAAACCCATGCTTTAGAATTCTTGATCTAAAGACTTAACAGACATCTACTTTATTTTGTTTGTGTAGTCAGTTTCATTTTCCACAACTTTCCAGACATTTGCACAGTTGGAAGAGTTGCTGATGGAATATGGTGGTTGCTTACGACTTGTTACATAGTGTGTATTTTCTAAATGTGCTTTCATTGTTTCAGAACCCGAAAAGTAAACATACTTTTACCTCTTATTTTGCCTTCTGCCCCTAGCCTTCAGGGATATTAAAGTTCTAGCCACAGTTTTGTGTCTTAATTGGCTCTATGGCCATATATAAACCTGTGTTTTTGTAGGCATAAGGTCAGTCTGTTGCATCATACCTGACATTTCGCTGGCTCCAAAAGGTCTTCATTCTTTTTATCACACTCATGTGGAGCTAGTGAATTTAGGTTGCTTAACTGTTTGCATGATAACTTGTGCCATGAGTATGGTTATGCTTTTCAGACGTCACTCATAAATGTTCTGTTGCTTCTAATTGTGTGATCTTCATATATAAAATGAGGGAAAGGTTAGCAAATGCAAAGCAGCACAGTGCCCGACTTGGAGTGAGTGCTAAATAACCATTAAGCATTATTACTATCATTGATGCTGTTGTTACCCCCGTTAACAAATATGTATTGTTTTCAGAAATGAGGAAAAGAGAGAAGAGGTTTTCACAGAGTCTTTTGAGGGTGAGAGTGGGGTTTCAGAGCAGTATCAGAGGAAGTAGGGTTAAACTTTTCCAGGATGTGTTAGGATTGTTAGCTTTTTATGGCTGGGTTTTGAGGCTCCTGTGTTACTGACTTGGTCAACATTCAAAGTTGCAAGGCAAGGGGCACCTGGGTAGCTCAGTGGGGTAAGCATTTGCCTTCAGCTCAGGTCATGATCCCAGGGTTCTGGGATCGAGCCCCAAATCAGGCTCCCTGCTTGGGGTGGGGAGGAGGGGGGATCTGCTTCTCCCTCTCCCTTTGCCCCTCTCCCTGCTTGCGCTTTCTCTCTCCCAAATAAATAAATACAATCTTAAAAAAAAAAAAAAAAAGGCAAGGCAGACTAACTTGTCTTAGTAGCTTACCAGTATGAAAATGGGTTTAAAACCAAAGAATGTTAGAATAGTACAAGTCATAGAGACCACTTGTGTCAACTCTTTCCATTTAAAGAAACCAAAGCTCAGAGATAAGGGGGAAATTTGCTCAGAGTCACAAGGGATGTTTGAAGGGGCTAGAGGCACGTGGGTCTCAGCTGCCGATGTCCAGGGCACTGTGCATGCCTCTGGACTCTGTCCATTTTGATTCCCTTGTCCTCTTCATAGCCATTGTCTCTATAACAGAACTATATTTAGGAGATACAGTTGAATAACCTAGAATGATTATCCTAACTTCACTATATGTCTAGGATACTTTTAACAATTTTACTGCTTCTATAATTGAAGTCTCAGAAGATTTTTAGAATTCTTTCTCAGGGTACCTCTACGTTGAGATTACTACTAGAGTCATCATATTCCTATGTATTTGGCAATGGAATCCAATATTGTGCCCCTGCTACTTAATTTCTGATCAGAGTAGAGTTACTTAGTGTAGTATCCAGACCCTCATGAGGGTTTGTTCAAATTTCTCAAACCATTTAAAAAAATCAATACTTGCTTTTCTGTTATAGATATATTCATCCTTTTCCTGGTAGCATTATTTTTGCTATTATTATTATTATCAGTTAATTGAATTCTATTTAAATCATTTTTTATCATTATAAAATTAATGAATGAATATTTTAAATCTAGAATATTTAGAAAATATAAAACACACAAAATGCACTAAAACAGAGAAATAAACTAATGTCTCCATCATTACAATTAATTTATTGTTTTATTTCCTGTCAGTTCCATTATAATAAATATGTGAGTGCACAAATGTGTGTTTTTAGTGTACTGTATATATATATCATATATTATAGGTAAAATTAGAACCATTTATAGACACACATATATATGGATTATATAAGATTTCTTAATTGGTGCATACAGTCCCAATCATATGGGACATTAATTTTTCTAGCTTCTCATTTCTGTGTACTTAGTTGACTGCTCAATATTCACTGTTAAAAATCTTGTGATAAACATTGATGTTAATAGTCAATGAGTATAATAAAAATGATATGTGAATATTATTTTAATTAATCCTTATTTGATTTTTAAGAAGATTAAGCACAGTTTGATGACTTAGTGAACCATTTTCATATTTTATTTTATAAAATATCTTTTTATTTCTTTCTCTTGATATTCAGTGGGGTATTTTCTTCATTTATACTTTATCTGTAAGTATATCAATTTCCTTCATACCTTGCATTGAAAATATTTCCTTAGCTTATATATTCTTGTCTTTTGGCTAGTGTATAGTGTTTATGTACAAAAATTTGAAATTTATGTGCTGTGAAGTTTATCAGTCTCACACTTTATGGTTTCTTTTGTTTTTATGCTAAAAAGTCATTCCTCAAACTGAGGTCATGTACATATTAACTATATTCTTCTAGTTCATATAATTTATCTTTTCTAGAATCAATTATCCTAGTCATTGTTTATTTAAAAATCTATTATCCTTGACTATGAATTGCCATAGTTACCATGGCTAATATAGTTTATTTCTGGGTGTTCCCATTCTGTCTCATTAATCTGTATATCAATTCTTGATTCAGTTTCAGGGGCCTCTTTTTAATTGGTTTATAATATAAACATAATTTTAATCATGCTCCTTTATTATCTTTAAAAAAATCATTCATTTTCTTTGGGCATTTATTCCTTTCCTGGAGACATCTCATTGCGACCTTAATTTAGAATCGCTTTACACATATAAGTTAATATGAGTCAAATTGATTTTGTAATATCTCTTTCATTCTGGATCATGGTATATCCCAGTGTTTATTCAGATCTTTTCTCTTACTATGTAAGGTTTTTATGCTTTGTGGTTTCCTTTTAAGGGTACCGTATATTTCTTTTTTGCTTTTGGTCTTTTCTCTGTCTCTTCCTCCTTTTCTTCATCCTCTCTCCTCCTCCTCTTTTGCTCTTCTTCTTTTCAAAGGGCTAGTTAACTTGCAAATCACAGGAACCTGGTTCAAACTAGCTAAGGAAAGAAGAAGCATATTACCTCATATAACTGAAAATTTTTACACTAAATACCATTGGATCTGATACTGGAAAAAAAGATTACCATCTATAGCTTCAGGATGTGTTTCCTTATAGCTTGAAATCTGGAAGGAAGAAAGCCACTTTCTCTCTCAACTTTACCCAAAGGGTCCTGAATGGACCTGTGGAATTTTATATCCTCCTGTGGTCTCATCATGGGTGTAGGCTGATTGGGCATTCAGATTGGCCCAGGATGAAGGGAGAGCATGTCTTTATGGTTACTTCCAAAAATTCATGTGGTGTTGGGGTGGGGGTAAGTTTTCAAAAAGAAAAGCTGTAGAGCTGAGAAAATATAAAATATATTTACAACAATATTAATAATTATATTTTTGTTTTAATATTTTTCTTTATTATATTTTATATTGGCTATTGTTAATATGAGCCAAGGCTAATGGTTTTTATATATTTATATGTCTATACTACAACTTCCCATTGGATTGATTTTTTTCAGTTCCTATTTTTTTTTAGGTAGAATATTATATTACATGAAACAAGTATCCAATGATTACATCATATTTCTTCTTATACTATTGCTAAATTAGAATGTATGACAGCAGATGTTTTTCTACTCTTTTAATTTTAATGCAAATAATGTCACTGGTGTTTCATCATTAATATGATAATCACTATTGGCATGAAATAGGTAATATTTTATCATTTTAATAAAATATACTATTTTAATTACATAAAATTACATAAATCATTTTTCTTGTCCTAGTCTTATGCTGTGGACTATGTATGCTTATGAGTGTACTATTTGAGAATTTTGCTTTTAAATTGTTGCATGAGTTGTAATAATCTATAGTTCCTGTATCTATCTGCGTGCATTTTTGTCCTATTTTTATGTTTGATATTACAGGTGTTCTATCTTTTAAAAGTGATTTAATAAGCTTTGTATTTTTCTACATCTTGTAAAATATTAGATGTTTACCATAAGTTTTTTTTAACTTTATTGAGGTTATATTGAGGTTATTGAGGTTATAACATATATGATAAAGTATTCTCATTTAAGAGTACAATTTGATGAGTTTCAAAAAATATGTGCACACCACCACATTTTATGTGGCATGTAACAGTCTTATCAGTCAAAGTATAAAGTATTTATTGCATCCGCAAAAGTGAGCTCTTTGCAGTTAATCCCCTCTCCATCTCTGGTTCTAAACAAATCTTTCTGATACTCAAAATTAAATATCCTTTCTCTAGAATTTCATACAAATGGAATTAAACAATATGAACTTTTTTTCCTGGAGTCTTTTGTGTAGGATCATGTTTTTGAGACTCATCAAGGTTGTTGCATGTATGGATGGTTCATTCCTTTTTATTGCTGGGTAATATTCCATTGTATAGATATACCACAAATTGTATATCCATACTATTTTGATGGACATGTAGGTTTTTTCCAGTTTGGGGTCCTTATGAAAAAAACTTCTATGAATTTATAAATATTGTGGACAATTGCTTTTTCTTTTTTTTTCAAAAATTTTATTTATTTGACAGAGAGAGTACAAGTACAAGCAGGGGGAGCAACAGAGGGAGGAAGAAACAGACTCCCCACTGAGCAGGAGGCACGTGGGGCTCCACCCCAGGACCCTGGGATCATGAACCAAAGGCAGTCGCTTGACTGAATCACTGAAGTGCTCCAAATGCTTTCATTTTTCATGGGCCAACAATTGGAAGTGACTTTTTAGGGTCATAAAAGTACATATCTAACATTTTAAGAAACTACCAAACTGTTTTCCAAACTATTGTACCTCTGGTCACTTCCCTCAGCAGTAAAGGAAGCTTCTAGTTGCTTTATATCTTCACCTATTTGGTTTTGTCAGTCTTTTAAATTTTAGCCATCCTAGTGGATGTGTAGTGATATATTATTTTGGTTTAATTTATATTTTTCCAGTGACTTGTGATGTTGAGCATCATTTCTTGAGCTTATTGGCCATTATACCATCTTTTGTTAAGTGTCTTCAATTCTTTTGACAATCCTTGAACACTGAGGTGTCATTTTTTACCTGTCTTTGTATATACGTGCACATTCCCCCTGCCCCACATATTCTGGACACAGGTGGTTTTCAGGTGTACATATTGCAAGTCTGCATATTCATATTCCTAACAATGTCCTTTTAGGAGCAGACATGTTTCATTATGACAGTGTCCAGCTTCTCAGCTTTTTCTTTTACATGTCCCACTTACTGTAATCTTCTTGTTTGAGAAATCCTTGCTTACTTCAGAATCATTAATATTTTCTCTCAGTATTTCAGACATGTAGCCTGCTCCCTGCCAGAAAGTGAAGCCGAATCAAAGCAAGCAGAATTGAGAGAATGAGAAGGAGGAAAGATAGGTCTTTTTTTTACACCACAGCTAGTTTAACTCCCTTAAAATTAAGATCCTTCTAGGGTCTCTGTTGAATGCCCATGATGTTCTTTAAGGTCTTTCTATTCTGGCTAGCCAGAACTTTATTGTCTCCCAGAGCATTTGTGACCTTTGGAATTGTCAGCTTAGAGCTCTTTGTGGAATATCACCCTTGGATGCATAGGTTTATATGCAGCAACATACTCATGGGGACCCTCATGCATTTCAGAGCTCTGCCTCCACACAGCTCCTTCCGTTGCAGCATCCGATCTAAATTCTAGTTGCTTTGCCCTCCCTAGACTCTGATCTTTCTCCCCAGTTTGGTAACACCACCATGCTTCCCATGGGTCCAACCTTCCTGCACGGCAGGAGACTATTCCAGGCAGAAAGCTATTAGATTATAGTGTTCAAACAATTTATTTCTTTTCTTTTAGAGATCACAGTTCTGAGTCCTTTGTTGTCCAGTGTCTAAACTTTTATATATACATTTTATCCAGTATTCTAGTTGTTTATAGAAGTAAGAGGAGTCTGAATACCTTTCACGACAGGAACTGGAGTCTATAAAGCTTAATTGTGATAACAACATACTTAAAAATGACCATTTTAATAATTTTTAAGTGCATAGTTCAGTGGTATTAAGTACACTGACATTGGTGTACACCATTGCTGCTCTCCATCTCTGTAACTTTGCCGTCTTCCCAAACTGAATCTCTTTACCTATTAAACAGTAATTCTTCATTTTCCTCTCCATCCCAGCCCATGGCAACCACTATTCTACTTTAGGTTTCTGTTTGACAACGTTGGGTACCTCATGTAAGTGGAATCATACAGTACTTATATTTTTGTGACTCGCTTATTTCAATTAGTTCTTCCTTGTTATAGCATGTGTTAGAATTTCCTTCTTTTTTAAGGCTGAATAATATTCCTTTGTATGTATATACCAGATTTTGTTTATACATTCATCTGTTGTTGGGTACTTGGATTGCTTCCTCCTTTTGGTTTTATGAATGATGCCACTATGAAGTGGGTGTATAAGTATGTTTGAGTCTCTGCTTTCAGTTCTTTTAGGTGTATACCCAGAGGTGGAATTTCTAGATTATATGGTTATTCTATTTTTAAATTTTTTAGGAACCACCATACCATTTTCCATCCCTATCAGCAATGGACAGGGTTCCAGTTTTTCCACGTTCTTGCCAACAGTGGTTATTTTCTATTTCTTGATAATAGTCATACTTTTTTTAACTTTCAAATCCTAGTGGATTTGAAGTGGTATCTCATTATGGTTTTGATTTGCATTTCTCTAATGATTAGTGATATTAAGCATCTTTTCATGTGCTTATTAGCTGTTTGTATATCTTTATCTGTGTGTCCATTCAAGTCTTTGGCAAATTTTTAATTGGTTGTTTATTTGCTGTTGTTGTTGTCATTGAATTATGGGAGATCTTCATGTATTCTGGATATAAATCCCTTAACAGATATATTGTTGGTAAACATTTTCTCCCATTTCCTGTGTTGCCTTTTCACTCTGTTGATATGTCCTTCAATGCACAAAAGTTTTGAATTTTGATGAAGTACAGTTCACCTATTTTTCTTTTATTGTCTGTACTATTTTTAGTAATGTTCAGAAAGTTATTACCGGATCCAAAGTCATGAAGTTTTCTCTTATGGTTTCTTCTAAGTTTTATGGTTTTGATTCTATCATGTCTTTTTTTTCTCTTGTAAGA
Source organism: Nasua narica (assembly GCA_028533885.1). Lineage (NCBI taxonomy): Eukaryota > Metazoa > Chordata > Mammalia > Carnivora > Procyonidae > Nasua > Nasua narica. The sequence continues at coordinate 7,322 of JAPYYJ010004425.1, forward strand.
ATTTTAACCTAGAGTTTATTTTCTCTGATAGAAGTGCAGACATCCCAATCTGTTCTCTCCCCACCCTGCAACTTTATTGAAGAATAATTGACAAATATTATTGTGTATATTTAAATTGTACAATGTGATGATTTGATACACATATACACTGTGGAATGATTGCCAAGATCAAGATAATTAATACGTCCATCACCTCTCATAATTAATACTTTGTGTGTGTGATGAGAATGCTTAAGATTTACTCTCAGAAACTTTCCAGTTTGTAATATTATTACATAACCAAATATAAAGTATCATATTACTAACTATAGTCACCACCCTGCATATTAGATCTCAGAACTTACTCATCTTACAACTGGAAGTTTGCACCTTTTGATCTGTATCTCCCTACCTATCCCTCCCAAACCTCTGGTAACTACCGTTCTATAATCTATTTCTATGACATTGTCTTTTTTCTTTTTTTTTTTTTTAGATTCCACGTATAAGTGATACTATGTAGTATTTGTATTTGTTTTTCTCTGTCTGGCTTATTTTACTTAGCGTAATGCCCTCTAGGTTTATCCATTTGTTGCAAATGGCAGGATATACTTTTTATGGCTGAATAATACTCTATTATGTATATATATCACATTTTCTTTATTCATTCATTCACTGGACATTTAGGTTGTATCCCTGCTCTCTTTTGGCAACTTTCTGCATCGAATATCTTTTTTTCATCCTAACACTTTCAAGCTATGGATGTCTTTAGATGTAAAGTGAGTTTCTTATAGATAACATATAGTTGGTTTTTTATTCATGCCTCTGTCAATCTGTGTCTTTTTATTGGGGAGTTTAACCCATTTACATTTGATAGGGAAGCACTTACTTTTGCCACTTTGTTGTTTTTATATGTTTTATATGTCTTATAGCTTATTTTAGTCTTTCATTTCCTGTCTTCTATTTGTGTTTAGTTGGTTTTTTGTAGTGACATGTTTTGATTTCCTTCTCCTTTTTTGTGTGTATTCTATAGATTATTTTCTTTGTGATTATCATATGGATTACATGTAACATCCTAAAATTATGACAACCTTTCTTAAATTGATACTAATTTAACTTTAAAAAATAGACATCAATAAAACTTAACTTTTACATAAATAGCTACTTCTTTACAGCTCTGTGCTTTCCTCATTTTCCGTTATTATGACACAAATTTTACCTTTATATTTTATAACATTAACATAGATTTATGATTCTACTCATGCATTTGTCTTTTAAATTCTGTAAAAAATAAAAAGTAGAATTACAAATTGAAATACAAAAATGCTGTTTTTTATATTTGTTCATTCATCTGCCTTTTCCAGAGCTCTTTATATTTTCATATGACTTTAAGTTACTGCCTAGCATCTTTTCATTTCAACTTGAAGGCTGACTCAAAAGTTACAGGGCAAATGGCATGGATTCAAGAAAGGGTGATGAATTGGAGGCACCTTTATCATCCAGTACACCAACCAACTTAACTTTTATTTATTTATTTTTAATTTTTTTATTAATATATAATGTATTATTCAGCCCAGGGTACTTGCCTGTGAATCATCAGGCTTACACATTTCACAGCATTTGCCATAGCACATACCCTCCCCAATGTCCATATCCCTACTGCCCCCCACCTCCCAGCAACCCTTAGTTTGTTTCATAAGTTTAGGAGTCTCTTATGGTTTGTCTCCTTCCATTAGCATTTCATGTAGAGCAAGTCTGTGGTAATAAACTCCCTCAGCTCTTCTTTAAGGATGTCTTAATTTTGCTCTCATTTTTGAAGGACAGTTGTGCTAGTTATAGAATTCAAGTTTAAAAGTTTTTCTCTTGGGGCCCCTGGGTGGCGCAGTTGGTTGGGCGACTGCCTTCGGCTCAGGTCATGATCCCGGAGTCTTGGGATCGAGTCCCACATCGGGCTCCCAGCTCCATGGGGAGTCCGTTTCTCACTCTGACCTGCTCTCTCTCACTCTCTCTCTTTCCTGATGAATGAATAAATAAAATCTTTAAAAAAAAAAAATAAAAGTTTTTCTCTTTCATCACTTTAAATACATAAATATACCATCTCACTGCCTTCTGGCCTCAAAATTTCTGCTGAGAAATCTGACAATCTTATTGGGGATTCTAGTAAGTTTTTGATACCTAGAACTTAATTTTTCTACTCCTAACTTAATCTACCAGAATCGAGTTAGTTTAAATTTTTTAGGAGTTTTAACATATAATAGTTAACATTTTTATCATTTGAAAACTTTTGTTTTTATTTTCTCTACCTGATATTAATATTACCAATGGAATCAATTATATGATGTCCTAATAGAGCTAAACAAAATGAAACAAAAACTTATTCCCTCAGTAGCATTGGACTTAAAGAAGTATTACTCACACTTGCTGGGGTAAGGTGGAAATTGATTAGGCAACAACCAGCAACTTGGCTCTTTGTCCCTCTCTCTCCTCTTCTATCAGGGCAGACCAAGGATATTTTCATGGTGATGGCAGAAGTATGAGAGGCCAGCCCCTCAACGTGCAAGCCCATTTCGAGCCTCTCCTTGCATTATACCTATCAGGGTCCTATTTTCTATGGCAAGCTGTGTGTTTGTGCCCATATCAAGAAATGGTGCAAGTCACCAACTTAGGATGGTAGAAGAATGACTCAAAAGTTACAGGGCAAATGGCATGGATTTAAGAAAGGGTGATGAATTAGAGGCACCTTTATCATCCAGTACACCAACCAACTTAACTTTTATTTATTTATTTTTAATTTTTTTATTAATATATAATGTATTATTTAGCCCAGGGTACATGTCTGTGAATCATCAGGCTTACACATTTCACAGCATTTGCCATAGCACATACCCTCCCCAATGTCCATATCCCTACCGCCCCCCACCTCCCAGCAACCCTTAGTTTGTTTCATAAGTTTAGGAGTCTCTTATGGTTTGTCTCCTTCCCCATCCCATCTTGTTTCATTTCTCTTCCCCACCCGCCCCATAACCCCCTGACCTGCCTCTCAAATTTTTCATATCAGAGCGATCATGTGATAATTGTCTTTCTCTGACTGACTTATTTCGCTTAGCATAATACCCTCTAGTTCCATCCACGTCGTTGCAAATGGCAAGATTTCGTTTCTCTTGA
>JAPYYJ010004426.1:0-10461 GCA_028533885.1 Nasua narica
CTCCGAAATCAGCTCGAGTGATCCCACTTTGCTTTTACCTCTCCACTGCTGTCTTCTGCTCTCGGAGAGATCCCGGGGTTAGAAATCTTTCTCCTCAGGGTGATTTCATGGGTGTTCAGCGTGTTCTGGTAGATTTCCAGCTCACTTTTGGGGACCGGTTGCTGCAGGATCTCTTACTTCTCCGCCATCTTGCCCCCTCAGTCAATGGTTTCCTATTTCTTATCACATTATATCTAAAACTCTTCTACCTAACTTTAAGGCTATAATTTATTCATCCTTCCTATCCAACTTTATTCTGTAATATTTCCCAACAAGTAGATTCCCACCCCCTAGGATAACTGTGATAGTCATTTGCTCTTTCTTAGGGAAAATTTGAAGAAACAAGGAAAAGAAAAACAGACACTGAAATCCCTAACAGCAAATGTTTATTTATAGTTGATGTTAAGTAATATTTTTAATGCATGCTGAGAAAACAGTAATATTCCAAACTTAAAAGTTACTATTTGCTAAGGAATACAAGACGATGTTAGGAAAGGCTTTGGCATACAGAACTATTAGAACCAGTTTATCAGAACACACACTATTAGAATCTTGTTATCAGAACACTTACATATCACATAACATTATGTCACATCAAGTCCATGAACAGGTCATGGTCATCTTCTAACTTCTTACTGGCTATTTTAGTAAACAGCATTCAAGGTTAAACATTAAGACTAGAGAGTAGGAAAGAAATACAGAAGTGGTAAGCATCACAGTTCAGAGCCTACATATATGAATACCTTAAGATTAATTAAGAAATAGTATTTCAAAGTTTTTTGAAACAACATTTGGCAATGTTTAGCGCATGAGAAGACACTGCTTTGGTCCATCCACCCTTTCCAGCTTTTCAAAGTGTTTTCTGGCATTGCGGATGTTGATCAGAGTAGCTGCAGAAGCTGAGGGTAGGGATGGAGGAGAAAAGCCAACAGAGTAAGTATGGGCAGCCAAAGGAATGTTTGACTAATAAAAACAAGTAAAAAAAAAGAGAGCCAAATCTTTCGATGTATGTCACAGAGAACATATAGGAATAGGAGGTCCCAAGTTAACCATGACTTAATTTTTCTGAAAAAGTAGACGATTTGTTTATATACTAAATACTACATTTCCAAAATAAAATTTCAAAATCTTTTACTTTTAGAATAAAACCCATTATCTTATGGTGTATTTTAATATTAAGCTAAGGTAGGAAATGTGAGGGGATCATAGATAATTTAAACTTCTGGGAATGTCCTAGAAATACTCAACTAATGAATCATTGAACATTATATCAAAAACTAATGATATACTATACCTTGGCTAATTGAACTTAAATTAAAAAAAAAGAAATACTGCTAGAACCTTTATTTCAGTGGTTATGATGGATATGGCTATTATGCCATAGAAGTACCAAATACTTGCCTTTATGCCAATAATACAAATATGGGACTGTGGACTCTGAGCAACAAACTGAGGGTTTGAGAGGGGAGGGGGTGGGGGTTTGGGCAAGCCTCGTGGTGGGTATTGAGGAGGGCACGTATTGCATGGAGCACTGGGTGTGGTGCATGAACAATTAATCTTGTAACACTGAAGAAATAAAATAAACATATTTGGGCAAAAAAAAACCCCAAATATGGGACTATGGTACTTAGGAATATACAATGATAAAATCGTTTAACATTTAGTAGTTCAGAATTTAGATTGATTAGTCTTTTTAAAAAATGTTTACTATATGAAGCATAAATCATACATTTGGGTTCTCTTTTCTTTAAAATCCCTAGATTTAGTAACTTGATTTTTGAAATACCATGAAGAAAAAACAAAGTACCCTAGAGTCTAAATTATTTTTAAGCTTCAAAATATAAGTCCATGAAATAAAAAACTATTTACCACTAGTACTAAAATAGCTTTTTCATTGTGGTAAATAATACATAACAAAAAATTACCATTTTAACCATTTCAAGATATACAGGTCAGTGGCATTAAGTATATTCATACTGCTATGCAACCATCACCACTACAAAATATTTTTTAATTATTTAATAAAGCACTACCTCTAGAGCAATTAGTTTAAAGAATGTGGCTTTAAGTCTATGTCAGCTAAGTTTAAACTTACGAATGGATGGATCAGACATCACGACCATCACGTAAGTGTTGGATGTAAAGATGTCAATGAAAGCAGCAAAGTTAGAGTTCCTGACTTCCATGCTCTGAAAAGAAGCAGCTAGTTTGCTATAGGAGAAATGAGAAAAAGAGGTAAAGAATATAAAGTAGTATCAATATAAAACATTCTTACCTTTTCTGTTAAAAATTTTATAGCATTATACCTTGATTCACCACTTCATTAAGATAGTGAATCACTAAGCCCATTTTGTTTTCCAAGGAAACTCTAATGCCGAATTTAGTATGTTTTGGAAAGTAACTTAGACCTAAAGTGGATTAGAACATGATATTGACCATAAAATGGGCTTAGATCCAGATCCATGTTAAAATATCATGTCACAAAAGAAAGCGAAAATGAACTTTTGGGACTTCATCAAGATAAAAAGCTTCTGCACAGCAAAGGAAACAGTCCGCAAAACAAACAGGCAACCCACAGAATGGGAGAAGATATTTGCAAATGACACTACAGACAAAGGTCTGATATCTAAGCTCTATAAAGAACTCCTCAAACTCAACACTCCCAAAACAGATAATCACATCAAAAAATGTGCAAAAGACATGAACAGACACTTCTCCAAAGATTTCTCTAATATTTAAGAAGCTTAAGTTGAAATTTTCCTATCACTGTGATTAATAACTATATTTTTGAATGCTAGTTGTACTGAAATTCAAGCAATGACCCCATTTCTTCAAAAACAAACAAGGTAATTATATTTGTATGTCACTTGCTATTTCTTCTTAAAAATGTAGGCATAAACATGCCAGTAAGTCTCAGAGTGCCAAGGCATAAAAAGTGTAAACTTATACCTGTACTTAGACCTGTTCTATTTTCTGGGCATCAAAGTTTTACCAGGATAAGAATTTTTCTGATTAAATCTTTACTAAATTATAATGTTCCACCATTCTTTCTTCCTATATTCACAGTGCTACAATTCAAACTGTATTTTATCAAAGGTAAGACAACATGATTAAGCATTTCTAGAATCTATTCTATACTATTCCTGAATCATTACTTCACTATTTTAATTACTATAGTTTATAGTAAATCTTATCATTTGGTAGGGTAAATTCTCCTTTCTTCTTTCTCAAAACTTTCTTGGACATTTTGTGTTTATTTCTTCCTAAATAGGATAAGTATCTTGAAAGAGTATTCTGCTTATTCTTCACATGCTTCTCTATCAGTTGAGTTTGCATTAAAGGACAATGACTTTTACCTCAGTCCATTGTAGGCTCCCTTGGAGGTTAGCTTTCTTTTCGATTAAATGAACTTTTTTGAATATAAAAGTACACTCTACCACAGTTATTTGAACCTTTCAAAAATGACAATAATTTCTTTCCATAAATAAATAAATCACACAAGATTGCTTACCTGCAGCTTAGCTTAAACTGCTTAATAATGTTGCTGATTTTCTCAAATCTGTGGGCATCACGCTGCTCTTTACACTGATAGTGAGAAATCACCTATGAAAGAGCAATGCCTTTAAATACATGATGTAGTCATATCACCCTCTGCTACTTACTCCTCAAAGCAGTCCTCTGTCAGTCTCTTGGTCACCCTGATTTTCAAGGTAGACTTGGCACCTGGCTTACTGTCTCTTCTTTCCCATATTATGCCAATGCTCTGCACAATTTCAATATCCCTATGGATAACCCATACAGTAGTGTTTGGTTATAATTTTATTGGAGCATTAAAGTATTATCCATTTTGGCCCAGTGCTGTTCTTCATCACTTACTTTAATCATTAAATGTTACCTAATGTATTAATTTTAATGAAAACTATAACTAAGTGGTTTTTGGTATTACATTTAAAAATCTTAAGTATGCAGTGAAGAAAGCCCCCATCTATCCCTGTCTCTTTCTTATCACCACCCTTTCCACACTCCTGAGTGTCCCATGGGCCTGAAGCATTTACTTTGAAACACAGTGTTCAAAGCAAGACCATAAAGCATAAGCAGGATTTTTTCCATAGCTGCCTGGATAGGCAGCTAGTAATAATGGGATAAGACCATGGTCCTATTTTGTTGGTTTTCAGAATTGAGGGCATGATTAAAAGGAATGGCCAGGGGCATTCATATTGCACTGCTACAGGTATAATTCTTCGACTGACATGGACAAGAGTGAAAATATTTGCCAAGAATGTTTTCATTAATTAAGAATGTCAGAGGTTCACTCATATGTGGAACATAAGCAATAGCACAGAGGACCAAAGGGGAAGGGAGGGAAATCTGAAGGGGGAAAAATCAGAGAGGTAGATAAACCATGAGAGACAAAACAACTGGGAAACAAACTGAGGGTTTGAAAGGGGAGAAGGGTGGGGGGATGGGGTAACAGGGTGATGGGTATTAAGGAGGCCAAGTGTTGTGATGAGTACTGGGTGTTATACACAAATAATGAATCATTGAACACTACATCAAAAACTAATGATATAGTGGCTAACTGAACATAAAATAGATATATAGATATAGATTTATCTATATCTATATCTATAAATGAATGAATGTGGGAGGTTCAAAAATGATCAGATACTTTTGTAGTTCCTACCACAAATGATGCTGACTGACGATGCAGCAGCATTATAACCAAGACCTGTGAGGTAGCTTCCAGGAAACCAAAGTCTTTGGGTTCCAAAGGGAACCTTTGTGTTCTAGAGGTTACAAAGCTGCAATTTAAAGGAATTGATGGAAGAGCACCACCCTTCCAGGAGCCTGTGGCTTAATTTGACTCAACACTGGAAACCTCACTCAGCCTGGACATGAACAGGATTGACAGTGAAAGCTCTTTCCCAATTCTGCGCATGGTGGTATATGGCTGTTCTTACTCGGTGGAGTAATTTGCCTGGTTAATTCCTATAATGAACAAGACTCTGGCATGCTGACTAGTTACATGACTCCCAAGCTAGGAGCACCCAAAAACATAAAGCAGTTAATAACAAACAAAAAGGAACTAATCAATAATAATATAGTAATAGTAAGAGGCTTTACATCACACTTATATCAATGGACAGATCATCCAAACAGAATATCAACAAGGAAACAATGACTTTCAGAGACATATGGAACAGATGGATTTAATAGATATATTCAGAACATTCCATCCCAAAACAGAAAACACATTCTTCTCAAGTACACATAGAACAATCTCTAGAAAAGATCACATATTAGCACACAAAACAACCTCAATAAATTCAAGATTATTGAAATCAGACCATGCATATTTTCTGACCACAATGTTATGAAATCAGGAATCAACCACAAAAAAAAAAAAAAAAAAATGGGAAAGACCACAAATATATGGAGGTTAAATAACACACTACTAAACAATGAATAGGTCAACTAAGACATCAAAGAAGAAATTTAAAAAGTACATGAAAACAAATGAAAATGAAAACACAATGGCCCAAAACCTCTGGGATACAGCAAAAGCAGTTCTAAGAGGGAAGTTTATAGCATTACAAGACTACCTCAAGAAGAAAAATCTCAAATAATGAAGCTAATCCTATACCTAAAGGAGGTAGAAAAAGAACAATGAACAAAACCTAAGCCAGCAGAAGGAGAGAATAAAAATTAGAGCAGAAATAAATGATAAAGAAATTTAAAAAACAATAGAACAGATCAATGGAACCAGGAGCTGTTCTTTGAAAAAGTTAATAAAACTGATAAACCTCTAAGCCGGACTTATCAAGCAAAAAAAAGACAAAGAGTCAAAATAAATAAAATCATAAATGAGAGAGGGGAAATAATAACCAATCATACAATCATAAGAGAGTATTATTTAAAACTATATGCCACAAATTGGACAACCTAGAAGAAATGGATAAATTCCTAGGAACATATAAACTACCAACACCGAAACAGGAAGAAATAGAAACTTTGAGCAGACTGATAACCAGCAAATAAATTGAATCAGAAATAAAAAATCTCCCGATAACAAAAGTTCAGGGCCAGGTGGCTTCACAGGCGAATTCCACTAACATTTAAAGAAGAGTTAATGCCCAAAAAATAGAAAAGGAAGGAAAACTTACAAATTCATTCTAGGAGGCCAGTATTACCCTGACACCAAAACCATACACAGACACCAATAAAAAAAGAAAACTACAGGTCAATATCCCTGATGAACATATATGTAAAAATTACCAATAAAATACCAGCAAACAAAACTCAAAAATACATTAAAAAAATCATTCCCACGATCAAATGGGATTTATTCCTGGGTTGCAAGAGTAGTTCAATATTTGCAAATCAGTCAACATGACACATCACGTCAGTAAGAGAAAGGGTAAGAACTATGTGATCATTTCAACAGATGCAGACGAAGCATTTGACAAAGTACAATATCCATTCATTATAAAAATCCTCAACAAAGAAGGTTTACAGAGAACATACCTCAACATAATATAGGCCATACATGAAATACCCACAGTTAACATCATCTTTAATGTGGAAAAACTGAGAGCTTTCCCCCTGAAGTCAGGAATAAGACAAGGATGTTCACTCACACCACTTTTATCCAACACAGCACTGGAAGTCCTAACCACAGTAATCAGATAGCAAAAAGAAAAGGCTTCCAAATTGGTAAGGAAGAAGTAAAACACTGATGACTGGCAGAAGACATGATACTATATATAGAAAACCTGAGGGAGGGGGGCAAGATGGCAGAGAAGTAGGAGATCCTGTTGCAACCGGTCCCCAAAAGTGAGCTGGAAATCTACCAGAACACGATGAACACCCATGAAATCACCCTGAGGAGCAAGATTTCTCACTCCGGGATCTCTCAGAGAGCAGAAGACAGCAGTGGAGAGGTAAAAGCAAAGTGGGAACACTCGAACTGATATCGGAGGATAAACAAAAGGGGGAGGGAGCCACCAGAAGCGATTCAAGGACAGTAATACCCCAAAGGAAAGGGTCTGGTGGCAGGGGACCAGCATTGATGTAGAGACCCTTAAAAACACTTAAAAAGAGCAAAAGGTTCAGAGGAGTAACTAGTGGAAGGGGGTGGTTGTGGGCACTGGCCTGGACCCACGCTCCCAGGAAGGAGCGCCCCAAAGTGAGACTGGTGGGGGGATCCAGTCTGTGGTTCCTGAACCTACAGCTTTCCACTTTCTGCAACAATCTGGGCCAGGCGTGCACCTGCAAGCACCTGCAAGGGCTTTTAGAGAGTCTGCTGTGGTCCAGGAGTGGCAGCTTTTCTCTGTGTGCAACTGCGACCACGACATTCGTGGCCAACTGCAGAGTCTGAGCGATCCCCGCCGCCCCCAGACAGAACGCGGGCAAGCGGCCTAGCCACTTTCGCGGCCCTCCGCAGGCCTCCCAGGTCCACACTTCCGGAGCCACAGAAAGGCTGCTATGGTCACACACCACCTTGGACAGGCTGCTTTGTGAGAAGAAATTTTGTGGAGGGGAGTGTGTGTTTTGAACCAAAGAGAGGGGAGCAGTGACTCGGGCTTCCAGCGACATGGAGGTCTGAGTGCTTCTGGGCAGATTCATTGCTTGGACTCTCTGAAAAGGTGAAAAAGCTACAAAAAGGCCAAAAACCTTCAGAGAGCAAAAGATTCAGAAACCGGTTTCCACAGAGCTCGCCCCTTGACTGGGGGGCAGGTTGACTCAACCCAAGCAAGACTGACTGGAAAACAACGTGGCAGGACCCTCCCCTAGAAGACCATGCAATAAACAAAAGGACTATAACCACAGGGTCCACATAAAATTTTAAAGCCCCAACATGGGGAAATCAATATATTAAGCTCTTAGTAATACCCTCAAACCTATATATTAAATAGATACAAGTTTTTTTTTCTCTTTCTTATTCTCTCTCTCTCTTTTATTATTCACATGCTTTCACATTTCTTATTTGTTTTAACTACTTAACATTACAACGAGAGGTTTAATACAACTCTAAACCCAGGAGGAACTGAAATAACCTTCCTACCTGCAAGGAGTCATAAACACACTCTCATCTTATCCCTCTGTCAGTGATTCTACGTATCTGCTTTTGTTCTGGTATTACATAAATCTTATTCGTGGGGTTCAGTCTGCTAGGTTCTTTTACTTCTTGTTATTTATTTGTGTTGGTCTATATGTTTGTGCGTGCTTGTTTACATACCTTATAAACCTTAGCTTTGGGGCCCATTCTGGCTGGGATTTCCTCTTTTTCTCCTTCCCTCTATCTTTTTTTATCCTTATTCTTTCTTCTTGGTGGTAAATCCCAATTGCTCCAAAACACTCCAGGGTGCACCCTGCCTGGATCATGGCCGATATATCCAGCTATACATCCTCTCATCCACTTCTCATCAAAATGACTAGGAGGAGGAACACCCAACAGAAGAAAAACCCAGAGACTACACCCTCTCCCTCAGAACTATTGGACATGGACATAAACAGTATGTCAGAAAGGGAATTCAGGGTGACAATTATCCAGGCAATGGCTAGGATGGAGAAAAACATTATAGAATCTCTATGAGCAGAGGAGGAGCAAGATGGCGGAGAAGTAGGAGGTTGAGATAGAGTCGGATCCCAGAAGTTCATCTAGATAGTTAATAAATCATTCTAAAAGCCAGCATACTCAACAGGAGAGAGAAGAGAGGAAGAAGAGCAATTCTAGGAGCAGAAAATCGACTACCTTCGGAAAGGTAGGACGTCTGGAAAAGTGATTCCAAAGCTACGGGAAGAGAGACTGTGGGGGGAGAGGCCGGCTCCCAGCAGCCGCAGAGCAGCGAAGCACAAAATCGGAACTTTTAGAGTCTGCTCCGCTGAGGGACATTGCTCCAGAGGCTAGGCCGGAGGTCTGGCCCTCGCAGGAACAGAGTGGTTTTAGGACCCGTGAGATCATAAAGAGACCGGGGGTGTCTGAGTGCGGCAGAGCTCCCAGATATCGGGGCGGAGAAGCCAGCGGCAGAGAAAGAGCCGCGCAGTGCGTTTTCAACTGGGGCTTACCCTAGACCGTGGCTGCAGCCCTTCGAGTGGGGACCACATAAGGCATTCCGGAGAGATCCCCTCCTTCCTCCTTGGGGAGGAGGGTGCGGCAGCGCGCAGCAGGAATCTGCTGGGTTTGGAGACTCCAGATGGGGCCCTGCGCCAGAGACAGAGGAGCGCTGCCACCGGTGGCTGAGCTCAGAGCTTGTACGGACCCGGGAGACGGGAGTGACTGACTGCTTTCCTCTGAGGGCACGCTGAGGAGCAGGGACTCCAGCGCTCACCTCCTCCAGCAGACACTGGGAGCTGCAATTTGCATTCCCGGCCCTGAGGCCGGTATGGAAAGCGCTAAGGGAACAAAGACTCCCAAGAGTGAACCTGAGTGAATTGCTTGGCCCCTCCCTGGGCAAGGGTGGGGCAATTCCGCCTCAGGCAAAGACATCTGAGAATCAAATTGTAAAGGCCCCTCCCCAGAAGATCAGTGAGAATATCCAGCCAAGACCAAGTTCATCAATCAGTGAGAACCTAAGAACTCCAGAGTACTTTTCTCTCTCACTCATCTATTCTTAGCTCGATAAAATGACAAGGCAGAAAAACACACCACAAAAAAAAAAAGATCAAGAGACATTACTGATAGCTAGAGACCTAGTTAGTATAGACATCAGTAATATGTTGGAAATAGAGTTCAAAATGACAGTTATCAAATTGCTAGGTGGGCTCGAAAAAAGCATGGAAGAAATTAAAGAATCCCTTTCGGGAGAAATAAAATCCCTTTTGGGAGAAATAAAAGAAATAAAATCTAACCAAGATGAAATCAAAAAAGCTATTAATGAAGTTCAAACAAAAATGGAGGCTATAAATGTTAGAATAAATGAGACAGAAGAAAGAATCAGCGACACAGAAGACCAAATGACAAAGAATATAGAAGCTGAGAAAAAGAGAGACAAACAACTATTGGACCACGAGGGAAGGCTTTGAGAGATAAATGATACCATAAGACGCAATAATATTAGAATAATTGGGATTCCAGAAGAAGAAGAAAGAGAGAAAGGGGTGGAAGGTATATTGGAACACATTATTGTAGAGAATTTCCCTAATCTGCTGAGGGGAACAAGCATCAAAATCCAGGAGGCACAGAGAACCCCCCCTCAAAATCAATAAAAATAGGTCTACACCCCGTCATCTAATAGTAAAACTTACAAGTCTTAGTGACAAAGAAAAAATCCTGAAAGCAGCTCCAGACAAGAAATCGGTAACATACAGTGGCAGGAATGTTAGATTGGCAGCAGACCTATCCGCAGAAACCTGGCAGGCCAGAAAGGACTGGCATGATATATTCAGAGCCCTAAACGAGAAAAATATGCAGCCAAGAAT
>JAPYYJ010004427.1:0-10460 GCA_028533885.1 Nasua narica
GCGGCCGCCTTCGGAGCACGCGGTACGTGGGTCTCCGCGCCGCGAGAGGAAAAGCAAATCGGCAAGAAAAGCAATTGCTGGGGTGCCTTCTCTGAGAAATCCCTTAGGGCGGTCTCAGAAACCAAGCTGGGTTCCGGATAGTTTCTGGAAAAAGCTCTCCAAACGCCGTCTGTCCCCGCCCCTCAAATCCTGCACCCCGGTCTTCACCCCTCCTTACTCTCCGGTTGCCTCCCTTTGCGGGGGGTTGTTAAAAGGGCCCTCGGGAGCTGCCCAAGTCATCCTTCATGGCCCGGGGCGGCACCCGGCAGCAGGCACCTTGGCCGCGGGGCTTTGCCCTCTCCCCCTTCCTCGCCTCTCCCCCGCCCCGGGGCTCCCCATTGCTCCCCTTCCCCGCCCCGCGGACCCCTCCTGGCCGCGGCGCGCGGGAGCGGAGGGGGAGGACCGCGTCACGAGGCGGGGAGCCCGAGGTCCAGGGCGGGGCGCCGGGGAATCCCAGGCGCGCGAGCCCGGGAGGTGCGGGCGCGGGTGGGAAGAGGAGGGCGGCGCGCGTAGGGAGGTGAGCGGAGCGGAGCTGGGAGGCGAGGAGGGGGAACCGCGAGGAGGCCCCGCCCCCGCCTCGCGGAGCCGGTTCTCCGCCGCCTCCAAAGCCGCTCACTTTGCCTCTCGCCTCTGGACGGCGGCGGGGCGGTTGCCGGTGCCGCGGCCAGAGGGAGCGCCGGGGACGGGCAGCCATCCTGCACCCGCGCCTCCTCCCGGCGCCCGCGCCCCTCGGGGGCTGGGGGGGCCGCGCCACGGTCTGAAAGGACACCCCGGCCTCGCAGGGGGCATCCCCGGGCGCTGACAGCCTTGTTCCCGGCGAGTGGGAGCGCAGCGCGGGCGCCTGAGGGGACTCCCCGGCCACCTGCAGGTGCCGCCGCGCCGAGGGAGCGTCGCTAGCAGCAACGCCGGGCTGCCGAGGACACTAGAGCCGAGGGGTCTCCGGGCCAGCGAAGGGCAGGAGCAGAGCCCGCAGCCAGAGCCGGCCAGCCGGCCCGCTGGCCCCGACGGCGCGCTCCCCCGTCGGCCAACGGCAGGCAGGCCCCGAGCGGCGGCCGGGGTGGGGGGGCGGCGGCGGCAGCGGCGGCGGCCTCGGGCCTCGGGGCCTCGGGGTGGCCAGCCATGACCTTCGGGCGCAGCGGGGCGGCCTCGGTGGTGCTGAACGTGGGCGGCGCCCGGTACTCGCTGTCCCGGGAGCTGCTTAAGGACTTCCCGCTGCGCCGCGTGAGCCGGCTGCACGGCTGCCGCTCGGAGCGCGACGTGCTCGAGGTGTGCGACGACTACGACCGGGAGCGCAACGAGTACTTCTTCGACCGGCACTCGGAGGCCTTCGGCTTCATCCTGCTCTACGTGCGCGGCCACGGCAAGCTGCGCTTTGCGCCGCGGATGTGCGAGCTCTCCTTCTACAACGAGATGATTTACTGGGGCCTGGAGGGCGCGCACCTCGAGTACTGCTGTCAGCGCCGCCTCGACGACCGCATGTCCGACACCTACACCTTCTACTCGGCCGACGAGCCGGGCACGCTGGGCCGCGACGAGGCGCGACCTGGCGGTGCAGAGGCGGCCCCCTCCCGCCGCTGGCTCGAGCGCATGCGGCGGACCTTCGAGGAGCCTACGTCGTCGCTGGCCGCGCAGATCCTGGCCACCGTGTCGGTCGTGTTCGTGATCGTGTCCATGGTGGTGCTGTGCGCCAGCACCCTGCCCGACTGGCGCGCCGCGGCGGCCGACAACCGCAGCCTGGATGACCGGAGCAGGTACTCCGCCGGCCCTGGGAGGGAGCCCTCCGGGTAGGACGCACTGCTTCTCTGCCCGTCCCGTCCGTCCTGTCGCGTTCTGTCCGTCCCGTCCGTTGGTCCCGTCTCTGTCCAGTTTGCCTCCGGGCTGCTGAGCCAGGCCGGGTTCCGGGCCCAGCGAGACCAGCCAGGGGACGGGTTGGCCCTCACTCCCCACTCCAATTTTCCTGGCACCAGGAGGCTGTGGTCCATACACTAGACTCGCCTCTTGAAGGCGAATCACCAGGCATGGGGAGGGGCAGGTAGAGATAAACAAGCCTCCCATCTTTTAGTTTACTTCTGAGCAAATAGCAACCAGTTCACTAGATGTTCCTAAACTTTTATTGTTAGTATTCAACAATTTAACCTTGGGCTAAAAGCAACTTGACTTATTTGCCAATTTTTGGTGGTGTTTGGAAAGATGAAGTCTTGTTATGGTGAAATACGGTGGCCACACGTTGTATACACTTTGCATAATACGTACTTTAATGGAATTGTTATAAAGGAGATTAACTTAACGATAAACACTAAATAATGGTTGCCTATGCCCTTTTCTCTCTTGTTTTCCAATGGAGTTAGCAAAGCACCTGTCCATCGTTTAGTACCAAAGATACACACAGTGCTTTCAGAAGGATCTTCAGTATGGGGAGGGAAAATGTCACTACCTTGGAAAAGAAGAAACATTTAAACTGCCTGAAATCCAGAAACAGTATTGGAGTAGTTAATAGTTTTTCTTTTCAGTTTATTAGGGATGCAAGGAAAATATTTTAATCTTTCCTTCTATCGTGTTTACCTTTCAATAGAGATAACAGACTTCTGTTTTTAGTACTAGTGAGTTTATTTTGCATATTTGACAGGAGGAATAAACAGCAAAGTTGGATTTTCAAGGGAGACAGTCTCTTTGGGCAGAAACACAAAATTGTATATTGTTTTATTTTTTGTTAACTTAAATTTTTTTTTTTGTTTATTTGAGGGAGAGATTTTTTGTTTTTTGTTTATTTGAGGGACAAGCAGATTCTTGGCTGAGCAGGGAGCCCCATGTGAGGCTCCGTCCCAGGACCCTAGGATCATGACCTGAGCTACCCAGCCGCTCCTTTGATATTGTTTTAAGAGGACCCCTCCATTCATTTTTATTTGTTTTATTTATTTATTTTTCCTCCATTCATTTTAAAAATTAGGTTGTGCCTAATAATCTTTTCCTGATAGACATGTGCATGTTTCCAGTGATATTATGTATTGTGAGTTTGCAGTGCATTACTTACACATAATATTCTTCCTTTGGAGAGTGAAGATTGTTTTTTAATCTAAGAGTTAAATAAAATTGTCTAGTACCACAGAGTCCATTTCTGATATATTGATATCTTGGCATGAAATCCAAGATACATGCTTTAAAAGGAATTTCATTAGTAAACTAATTTTGTTTAATGTATTATGTTCTGAGTTTTTGATTTACAGAGAAGAATTACTTATTTAGTACTCCATCAGTACAATGAAATGAATTTATATATCTAAGTACATAAGTAGCCTTGATTCTTTTAGAGGACCATAGGAAAATGAGCAAGCCATAGCTGGCCCTGAAATCATTCACTAGTAATTGTGGAATTCTAAGGTTAGTGAAAGTTCAAGCTACATTAGCAAAGGAAACAGGAGGATTGAGTTAGACTTCCCGGGACTGCAAAAGAAGTGAAGGAAGAGGGATGCTTGATTTGTGTGTGTGTATTTTATATATGTATGTAATTATCCAAGTCAGAACTGTTTCCTAGATACCCAGATATTTCAGGCAAAAGCATGTTTTTCTTGGCTTAAAGGTCCAGTTTTAAGCTTCACTCTCCCAAGTGTAGGTATATGAAAACCAACCTCTAATCCCAAGCAGATAAGCTGAAGAATGAGTGAGCAGCTGAGGAGGCTGGAAGTCACCGGGGAGCCTCCCATAGGCCTCCTGTGACTGAGAGGACCTCTACACTGGCACTTTGACAATAGTCTCTCAAACCCTGCTTGCTTGTTGTTGCTGCAATTAGTCTTTTTGAAACATCATTCTGATCATTTGACCATATTTGGCATCTACCAGATAAAGCCAAAACTTTTTTCTTGGCCTTTAAGACTCTTTATGGTTTCATCACAATCTGCCCTTCTTTTCTTTTTCTTTTTTTCTTTTTTAAAGATTTTATTTATTTATTAGAGAGAGAGAGACTGAGAATGAGAGGGGAGAAGGTCAGAGGGAGAAGCAGACTTCCCGCAGAGCAGGAGTCTGATATGGGACTCGATCCCGGGACTCCGGGATCATGACCTGAGCCGAAGGCAGTAGCTTAACCAATTGAGCCACCCAGGCGCCCCCTTCTTTTCTTTTTTAAAAAAGATTTTGTTTATTTATTTATATGACAGAGAGAGAGAGAGTACAAGCAGGGTGAACAGCAGAGGGAGGGGGAGAACAGGCTCCCTGCTGAGCAGGGAGATAGATGCTGGTCTTAATCCCAGGACCCTGGGATCATGACCTGAGCTGAAGATAGATGCTGACTGACTGAGCCACCCAGGTGCCCCCACAATCTGCTTTTCTTGACTTGTCCTGTCATCATTTGCAAGCATCTTTTTTGAATATCTGCTGTGTTCCAGGCACTGTTTGGTATTCCAAATATTGTAATTTTTTTTTTAATAAAGAAATGGTGTTAAGTTGGTGATATAGGAATCAGAGGCACAATTGATCACAATTGAGTTGTTCTGGGACACAGATGTTCTGGCCTTCAAAGTGGGGGAGGAGGATGGAAACAAGTCATCTTTGGAAGGTTGCAGAGGTTGTGCACTGTCCAACGGTGTGTGGGGGGGAGTGTCATTTATATGAACTATATAGTATTCACAATCTTTACCACCACTATGTGTGCCCCACCTGAGAACATTAAAAGGAATATTTTCCAGGTGAAAGGCACAGCAGGGGCATAGGCATGAAATTTGCATATTAGGGAGTGTGAGTCCAGTGATGGAGTGAGAGATGGATAGAGAGCAGATGTTAGAGGGCCTCGAATGAGAAAGAGAATGATTTTATTTTGTAGGCAGTAGTTAGCTGTTGGCATGTTTGAGGTGAGTGGGTTATGCATATAAAATAACAAATGTCATGAGTTGTGTACTGTGAATTGGGGATGGTGAAGATGGGAAACAGGAGGACGAGTTTGGAGATCTTTGCAGAGGGCGGGAATGAGGGTGTGGATTGTATGGAGATGGTAAGAATGGCGAAGAAGTGACCACTCTCGGAAATATTAGGAAGACTCACAATTAATCCAGGGTGTTGGAAGGATACAGGCAGGTGTCAGGGACTGATTACGTGGGCTTCCAGGAGCGAGGAGCCCTCCCTATCACTTGCAGCCTCCGTTGTCCAGCCTGGCCTGCTCACTTGTCCCTGAACCACCCGAATGTTCCTTCCTGGGCAGTCCCTTGCCCGTTGAAATTGGATCATCCATCAAGCCCAGCTCAGATTCTGTTTCTTGTTTGAAGCTTTTCCTGCCTTCCTTAGATGTGCTGTTTTCTTCTGAATTTCTTGAGGGATTAGCACTACGTATTTGCCATCTATAATATCCTTCCTTGCGTGGTAGTTATTTTTTCATATACACACGTACTAACTCCTTAACTAGATTTAAAAAAAAAATTATTCTGGCACAATAAATGTCTACTGTTTATGTTACAATGTAGACTATAACCTTCCAGGAATCTATCTTCTGTTGCATAAATTGAAGAGCTGTGTGGGGTAAGGCCGTGGACTTCACTAGTGGAACTCTTAGTTGAGGAGGATAGGATCTTGTCCTGGAAATGAGGGGGGAAAAAGCCTATTAAGTCAAAGAATGGTTCTTTATCAAGTACTGATTGTAGAAAAGGAATAAAAACAAACATAGCATTTATTTTTATTAAACTTTGAAATTTTGGAATAGCATACAATCTCCAGTTTGGAAGAAATCTTGAGAGGTCTTCCAAATCCATAATTTGAAAGCTTTTTGTGTATGAACATGACCCTTTTAAATTGCTTTGTTCTGAGGGTTAATAATCATATAAATAATGGTGTAAAGTTCAAAAGTTACACAAGCAAGCCTTTCTCCATCTCTTGGGCATTTAGTTCTTTTCCCTTGATGTAACCAAAGTTGTTTGTATTTTGTGTGTCATTTTAGAGATATTCTATGTATTTATAAGCATATCATATATATTTACAAAACAACAACAAAAACAGTGCAATAATACGGTCCCAAAACTTGCTTTTTAAAATAACCAACATGCCATGGAGATTGTTCTGTATGAGGCTATAAAGAGCTACCAAATTCTTTTGTGCAGCTGCATAATATTCTACTGTATGAATGTCCCATAAGTTTTGGACATTTATTGTTGTCTCGTCTATAGAAATGCTTTAGTGAATATCCTGTATGTGTACATTAGTTTTGCTTTTGTCCATAGGATAAATTCCTGAAAGTTAAGACATAGGCTCAAAAGGCATGTGCATTTGTAATTTGCATAGATAATTCCAAATTGTTCTCCAAAAAGATGATGTAATTTTATACTCCTGCCAGCAATGTGTGGGAGGACATGCTTTTTCAAACACCATAAAGTGTTGTGATACTTCTGATCTTTACCATACCGTACTAGAGAAATATCTAGTAGCTTTAATTTATTTTTGCCTTACTATTTTTTTTAACATATACTGAAATTTAATATAAACACACAATCCTGTAATATTTGATGTCAGAAAATATGTTAGGGACAACTTTCAAATCATTCCAGCTTTAGTACAGTTGGACCTTCTACCATAAGCAGATTTTAGTTATTTGTTGATTCTGATGACTGTGCCCAGCAGTGTGGCTTCAGGGGCACATAAAAAGGGGTTCCTCCTCATGGAATCAGTGGGCTGGTGGTGGTAGTAGGAAGGGAGGACAGACAGCAAAGGAAGCAAATAAACAAGAATTTAAGATCGTGCAGGGAAATCAGATAGGGTATATGGGTATAGAATGCAGCAGGAGTGTCCTTTGCATAGGATGTGAGGAGGTGGCTTGAGCGGAGACCTGACTGATGAGAAAGACCCAGCCTTCGAAGAAGGGAAGAGTGTTCTTGACAAAGGGAACAGCAAAGGCAGAAGCTCTTGGATGACAATGAGCTTGGCTCGTCACCAGAATGGAAGGAAAGCCCACGTGGGCTAGCAGTTAGTCCAAGGGCAAGAAGGGGTGAGATGAGATTCTAGGGGTGGCAGAGACCTATCAGGCTGGGCCTGTGTGCCATGGGAAGGAGTCTGGGTTTTCTTCCAGGTGCAGCAGGAAAGCCTTTGGAAGGTTTTAAAGCAGAAGAAAGATACGATCTGATGTAGTTTCAAAACTCCAGTGACCACTGGCTGGAGAATGAACCAGGGGCAACAGCAGATAGAGGAAGACATGACAGGTGAGAGGATATGGGACTTGATTAGGGGTGTAGCCGTGGAGATGGTGAGAAGTCCTTGGATTCAGGCAGGTATGTGGGTCTTTATCATGTTCCTAATGGTGATCATCCCAGTGCTAGGAAAAGTGTGAGGTCTTACTGAGTGAAGCAGTTAGGGCTACTGGCTGTGGGGTTCCTCCTGCTTAGCTGGCTTGACCACATGTCGTGAGCCGGGGATCCAGTTGTTTTCTACAGGGTCTGCTTCTCATTTTGGGGGGTACTGTGAGGAGAAGGATCTGGAGGAGGGAATCTTTCGAGAGTCGTTGGGAGAGGGATCGTTTGCCATTTTCCTTTCTCTACAACCCAAACCATCTCATCAAGAGGACTTCTGGTAAAGGTTTGTTGGTAAATGCATTCACAACCCTCACTAATGAATGGTTCTGGTAATCTTAGAATGCTGATGTTCTTACTGTTTTATCTGACTGATAGACAAACTACAGATTTTTCAGACAGTTTGCCTTCGAGGTTCGTTGAGTATCATGCTGACACTGCAAGGGAGATGAGTGTTTTTTGCATTTTAACATATAGGCATACTCATTTGTCCTTTTGAACTTTATCTATCTATCTATCTATCTATCTATCTATCAATCTATCATCTCTACACCCAGCAATGGGGCTTTACTCAAACCCTGAGATCAAGAATCGCACTGTGTTTTGACTGAGCCGGCCAGACATACTCATCTTTTAAAATCATTCTGCATTGCTAGCCTGTGTCATAAAAAGATGCTCTCTGCTAGTCAGAACTTTGAGAAAGATGGGTCAGAACAAAGTACTTGTCCCTTTTACTTTTTGGTCTCTTGCCTCAGCCAGTCTCAGCCATGGTGTTCTCTTCTGAGTTTTAAATCTCTTTATTGTGCAAAGTCTTGCTGTAATTTTAATTTGTTCTTTAGAAATTACTTCTAAAAGTTGCTTCATGTTGGAATCTTGATCTTTAATTTGTATTGCTTTGTGTTGCGGTAGTGAAACTCTGAGGAGATGTAAAGATGTTCAAGTTTTTTGCAGTGTTATTTTTTAGCCCAAGTTTAAAAAATGAAATACGTAATCAAAATAAAACACCAAGTGATGAAAATTTAAAAATCAATTGTATTACTTCTATTGCTTATTAAGTCAATATTATAGAAATTCAGTAGGTTTTTAAGTACTTTAAAAATGAAAAGCAATATTTGGAACTGAAGGTGAAAATCTCAGTGCTTTTACTTTGCAGATAAGGTGGATATTTTCAGAAGCTGTTAATTAATAGATCTCTGATAGGATTGAACATAACCCTGAATCTCAGTTAAATTCTGTTCTTGCACCGTGGACTGTTTCTTTTAATATGTGTAGGGTTTTTCTATCTGCTGCCAATTTTAGAACTCAGTGGAAACTTTCTTTTGTCAATACCCTTTTTTTAATCAAGGTGCTTTTTTTTCTCCCTTAGTAAGCAAGTAATTTTCAATGTTATTCTTTTTTTTTCTTAATGAAAACTGCTCACTGGAAAAAAATATGGTTCTAAGTATTATGAAGTGAAGAGTAAACATGCCCTTTTCTCCTCAATCCCATTACCCTGTTTCTGGGTATTCTTTCCAGAAATGCACATATGAACACACACACACACACACACACACACACACACACTATATACACATATTATGTAGATTTTTAAAGCTTTATTTATTTATTTTAGAGAGAGCGCGAGTGAGTGCATGAACGGGGGAGGGGCTTAGGGAGAGGGAGGAAGGAAGCAGATTCCCCACTGAGCAGGGAGCCCATAGCAGTCCGATCTCAACAACCTGAGATCATGACCCTAGTGGAAACCAAGAGTCCAAGGCTCAACCGACTGAGTCACCCAGGCTTCCCTTATAGAGATATTTTTAAAAATTTATAACCAGGATTGTTCTATAATCTTATTTAACAATTCACTTTTTTCTCAACATCTTGGAACTCTTTCCATATGAGTTGATACAAATCTTTCTCATTCTTTTGAAAATCTGTAGAGTGTTCGATAGTATGGATGGGCCACAATTCAGTCAACAAGCATCAGTCCTGTCAGTAACATCGATGGCTTTCAT
Source organism: Nasua narica (assembly GCA_028533885.1). Classification (NCBI taxonomy): domain Eukaryota; kingdom Metazoa; phylum Chordata; class Mammalia; order Carnivora; family Procyonidae; genus Nasua; species Nasua narica. The sequence continues at coordinate 9,293 of JAPYYJ010004427.1, forward strand.
AGTAATGTTTATTTAATTGTTAATAATTGTTAGCCACTTGTTAAGTTTTTACATGTATTTTGTTATCTGAGTCTCCTAATAGTCTTAGGACGTGGCACTGCTACTTTCCCCATTTTATGACTGAGATTTGGCTAGGTGAAGTGGCTCACAGAGTGGCTAAGTGGCGACCTGGTATTCGAGTCCCACGTTCCTGCTCCATGCTGCCGTGGGATGTTTGGTTGGACTCCCGCTTTTCAGAAATGCGCACAGTGGTACAGAACTATCTTTTTCATATATCTTTGCAAATTGGTATTAGTATATATGTTCCCTAAACTCTAAGGTGGAAAAATAGCGGGACCAAGAGGATTGTGTCTCAAAAAATTTTTTGACAGATGCTACCCAATTTCCCCCTAAACTATGAAATTCAGCATTACTCTTTATTTATAATAGTGACTATTATAATGATAAGCAATTAATAATCAACAGAAGGGCTAGTATTAATAACGTGTAATAGCAGACATTTGGAAATAACCGCCTTTTAAAAAATATAAGCGCTTTAGCGAGATCTAACTCACATACTGTTGAGCTCCCCTTTAAAGGGTACAACTCTGAACTTTAGGACATTCACAGAGCGGTACAAGTATGGTATCATCATCCATACCTCTTTAAGCACTATGTCTCGATGGTGTGTTTGAAGGAGTAAGGAATGTGTTGTTAGAAAACTGGAGCCCATGAATGGCCAAGAAAGAAACCCAGGCATTTTGGCTGAACAGATGAATCAGATGAAGAAACAGGCAAAACATTCCTGTGTGTGAGTCCATTCATTCTATCATGAACTGGTGGGTTCCGTTGGAGTGTTTGGAAAAGTTATACATGCTTCAGTGGTTTTCTTCGCCTATGAGCAAGGACTCCTCAGCTTTTACTCTCTACTGGTGAAGAGAAGTGTGAATTGAGGCAATCATCTGACTTTCTCAGGCAAAAAAATTAAATAAATAAATGTCAGAAAGAAAAGGTTATAGTGGAAAGAACCCAGGACTCCAAGTCAGGAGGCTTCCCTTTGAGTTAATTCATTACCTTCCTCGGGGCTTGTACATCCATCAGTGAAGTGGGGATTTCACACAGAAAAGTGCTATGCTTAGCCATCTCCATCTTTTTTTTTTTTTAAAGATTTTATTTATTTGACAGAGAA
>JAPYYJ010004428.1:0-10458 GCA_028533885.1 Nasua narica
TGGAGGGCATCGTGAGAAGGAAGGCAAGGGCGAATGGGGGGAAATCGGAGGGGGTGTTGAACCAGGAGAGACTGTGGACTCTGAGCAACAAACTGAGGGTTTTGGAGTGGAGGGGTAGGGGGGGTGGGTGAGCCTGTTGGTGGGTATCGAGAGGGGCACGTACTGCATGGAGCACTGGGTGTGGTGCATGAACAATGAATCTTGTAACACTGAAAAATTAAAATAAACAAATTTGGGGAGAAAAAAAAACTATTTGTAGTAATAAAAACTATTCTTACACATGTACTTTCTAATTTCTCATTCTCCCACAAATCTCATAAGACTTCTAGCACAATGGGTAATAGTTCCATTTTACTAAGAAGGAGGCTGAGTTTCAGAAGGTTAAAGTCAGTACCCAATGTCACGCAGCATTTCAGGAGCAGAATTAGGCCTTAAACTTATGTCGTCCAATGTCTTACCACCAGACCAGACACCCTTTCTTCATCTTTTTGGCCAAATCTTTTTGATTTCTCCCACGTTTGATCTCACAACTCCCAAAAGAGGTTTTGCTAAAGAGTTTCTACTTGTCCAGAGACCCTGGCAAAGACAACTGAGAACAAAGAGGCATCCAAACAGGCCCAGAAGAAGAGCATGTCCTTTCCATCATCTTACCCTAAAAATCCAGAACCATGGTGGCAGGTCAGGTGCAGACCTTTAAAGGCCCTAAATGATGAACAGATTTTAGTGTCTCTGCTCATTTGTAATTAAAAATAAAAACAGGGGCGCCTGGGTGGCTCAGTTGGTTGAGCGACTGCCTTCAGCTCAGGTCATGATCCCGGAGTCCCGGGATCGAGTCCCATATCGGACTCCCGGCTCTGCGGGAAGTCTGCTTCTCCCTCTGACCTTCTCCCCTCTCATTCTCAGTCTCTCGCTCTCTAATAAATAAATAAAAATCTTTAAAAAAAATAAAATAAAATAAAATAAAATAAAAAATAAAAACAGTAACAAGCCATTGAAATCAGTGTAAAGAAGTTCATTAATATTCTGATATCACTTATGATGATTCATTTGAAATCTTTTTAAATATCAAATAGAAAAGTGTTTTTACTTTGGGGAACATTTTTTTTGTGCACTTGCTTTGAGGGTGACTATTTATTGGCCTGTCTGCAGTGCATGGTGGGTGTGAGTGCCTAATGACAGCACCATGCAAATATGAGGGCTGCTTGGGCTCACTCTCATGCTTATCTTGGTCTCTCAGTCAGTCATGCCTTTGGGAGGCCCTGCCTGCTCCTACCCCTGAGGAATTGGGTTCCATAGCGTCTACTTCTAGGGCTCAATTCAGGCCTCTAGCCACAGGCTGTTGGCTTGATGCAACAGTTCAGGACAGAACAAGGAACTGAGGCTCCTTCTCTTTTCTCTGACTCCCACTCTTCCTTTTTCTCTGCCTGTCTCTGACCCTATTATTTGTTTTGCTCTTTCTTTTTGCCTTTTCTTCCTTCTCTATTTATTTCAATCTCTGAGTCTTTTTTTTTTCTTTTCCCCAGTCTCAGACTCCATTTTTCCTTTTATCTTATCCTTTCTGGTTCTCTCATTCTCTTTCCTTCTCTATTTTTCTTATAGCCCAGTGTCTCTTCCTTTACTTCTTAACCTCTGTGGGCATGTGTCTTGGTCTCAACTTTTCCCTGTCTTATTTTCTTTACCATCCCAGAACCTACAGGGACTTTTAGAGAGGATAAGCTGTTATATTTTGGGCTTCCTTTCCAGGAGAGTTAAGGATGGAGATTTAGGGATAAATTTGAACTTTTCAGACTTGGGTGAGGCCTCTGAGAAGACAGCTCAGGAAGGAGGGAAAACTGGCTTATTTAGTAAGAGAATGGAGCCTGGAGGGGTGCCTGGGTGGCTCAGTGGGTTAAAGCCTCTGCCTTCAGCTCAGATCATTGATCTCAGGGTTCTGGGATTGAGCCCTGCGTTGGGGTCTTCTGTTCAGCAGGGAGCCTGCTTCCTTCTCTATCTCTGCCTGCCTGTCTGCCTACTTGTGATCTCTCTCTCTCTCTCTGTGTCTGTCAAATAAATAAATAAAATCTTACTAAAAAAAAGAGAGAGAGAGAATGGAGCCTGTGGTGGGAACTTGGCAAAGACTGTGAGTTCCAGCGTTCAGTCAGTGTCCTGGCCCTGCCTTCTCTGACTGAGGCCTTGAGGCTATTTTTAGATGCTTTCAAAATATCCCAGAAGGCTTCTACCCCTCCATTCAGCCTGGAATGTCAGGGGATTCATCAATGATAAAAGAACAGAGGCCTCCTTTCTATTCTTCCTCAGCTCCTACCAGCCCTGAGAAAACAGTAGTGACACTACTCCCAGAGTGGGGCATGAAGGGAGAAGGGAGCAGTGGCAACAGATAATGGTCCAGCCAGAAAGTAAGAAGGTTAATAAAGCACCTCAAATCCCAAAACCCAAAGTGTCTCAGCTGAGAGGGATCCTAGAGATCAGTTCGGTCTTTATCCCTCAATATATATGTGTGGGGAAGTCTGAAGAGGGTACTATTAATATCTTTCAAAAAGAAGGGAGAAAAAAATAATTTCTTAAACCCATCCCCTTCACCTCTACCCTAGTTTACTATTTATGGCATGGATTATTGTGATAGCTTGGTTTTTCTGCTTCCAGACTCTCCCTGGGCAATCTAGTGTCCATACTGGTCAGAGAAAACTATCATATTTGGAGGGTGGGGGTTTGGGGCATTGCTCCCCCCCAAATATGATAGATTTCTTTGGCCAGTATGGACACCAATGTTTATAGAAGCAATGCCCACACTGGCCAAACTATTGAAAGAGCTTAGATATACATCAGCAGATGAATGGATAACACACACACACATATTTGGAGGGTGGGGGTTTGGGGGGTTGCTCCCCCCAAATATGATAGATTTCTTTGGCCAGTATGGACACCAATGTTTATAGCAGCAATGCCCACAATAGCCAAACTATTGAAAGAGCTTAGATACCCATCAGCAGATGAATGGATCACACAACACACACACACACACACACACACACACACACACACACACTATAGAATGTTATGCAGCCATCAAAAATTAAATCTTGCCATTTGCAATGATGTGGATGGAACTAGATGGTATTATGCTAAATGAATTAAGTCAATTAGAGAAAAACAATTATCATATGATATTGCTGATATGTGGAATTTAATAAACAAGTCAGAGGATCATGGAGGAAGAGAGTTAAAAATGAAACGGAATGAAACCAGAGAGGGAGACAAACTATAAAAGACTCTAAATCTCTGGAAACAAACTGAGGGTTGTTGGAGTGGAGGGGGCTGGGTGATAGACATTGGGGAGGGTATGTGCTATGGTGAGTGCTATGAATTGTGTAAGACTGATGAATCACAGACCTGTACCCCTAAAATAAATAATGCATTATATGTTAATAAAAAATAAAAATAAAAGTTAGAAAATTAAAAAAAAAGACTTCACTAGTTCTTGAGTACTTTGATAAAATCCCAAACCTTTTAGCCTGACACATAAGCCTAAGCCTGTTTGTGATTTAGCCTCCACTTACCTTTCCAAATTCTTCCCAACACATTACTGAATTGCTATATGAGTTCTAGTAGTTTGGGGATGGAGTCTTCCTTTACTTGCAATGTTTCTCTGTGGAACCTCCAAAAGTACCATTCTCCACATTCTCCTAACCTAACAGTCTTTCTTTTTATCTCTTTCAAAAGCAAAAAAAAAAAAAAAAAAAAAAAAAAAAAACCTACAGTAGTTAACACAAGCCTGTAGGTAAAAATTCAAACAACATAGTAAAAAGAAAAGTAAAACCCCTCAAGCTTTCTATGCCCTACTGCCATCCAAAGACAACCACCTCTCCAACTTAATCTCCTGTTATTCTATCCCTCTCTGATCCAGCCATGGGGGCTTCCTTATTGTTGTAAGAACACATGAGTTCCCACCTCAGGACCTTTGCCCTTGCTGATCTCTCTGCCTGGAATACTTTTTCCCTATATATCTTGCTTGTTCCCTCAGTTCCTTTATGTTGCTACTTAACTCTGTCCTTGTCAGTGAGGCCTTCTCTGACCTCTTTATCTAAATTTACAACTGCCCCCACATCTCTTATTTCCTCTCCTGTTTTATTATGTAGCACTTATCACCATCTAATTTACTGCATATTAAACTGATTTATTTATTGTGTGTCTCCCCCAATAGAATGTAAGTTCCATGAAGGCAGTGATTTTTCCACACAGCTGTACCCTCAGTACCTAATAGAGCACCTATCATATCATAGGTTTTTGATAAAATATTCATTGAATGAAGTTCAACAGGTGATAACAATAAATTCTCTTATGTATTTGAGATTGTAAATATGCTCTATGCTGACAAATTGATTTGTTTTTTCTTTCTTTAGTACCAAGCTGCTTAAATTACTAGTTTTTTATGGTTGATACATTCTCTTACACTTCTGACTTGTGTACTTGCTGTTCCATCTGGTTGGCATGAGTTTTCCCTTCCCTGGTCTATGTAAGGAATTGCTGCTTACTCTTTAAGTCTCAGCTCAAGCTACACCGTTTTTGCAAAATTTTCCTGTTTCTGTAAGGGTGGATTAGATAACCCTACTCCATTCTCTCATAGTGTCTCTGCCATTGTAACTATCACCCTGTGACTTGGTCATCTATTGGTAGTGCTTTCCTTGGTAAACTGTAAGGACCCTGAAGGACCAGGACCTGATGATGGTATCCCTAGGGCCTAGCCTGGTGTCTGGAATTCAGTAGGAGCAGCTGTAATCAAACAGAGCTGAATTTAAATCCAACTGTGCTAATTTATAGCTGTGTGATCTTGGGCAACTTACTTAACCCTGCTGAGTCCCAGTTTCATCTCCTGTAATATAAGCCTCATGATACTCACCACATGAGGTTGTGATGAGGATGCTGTGAAATAAATCTGTATGCATAAAGGGCTGTAACAAATATGTAAACCTCTGATTATCTCACTTGCTCCTTATGAGGGAAGTAGGACAAGTATTATGAGCTCCATTTTTCAAAGACCCTGAGAAGTGAAAGTGAATTTACTAAGGTTGCAGGATAAATAAGTGGCAAAGCTAGGACCCCAATATGAATCTTCCAAATTGGAAGCTTGCTGTCTGGAAAGTAAGAATGTTATAGACTCAAGGGTTCGTGGCTCCTAAGCCAGTATGTGGGTATGGTGTGTTGCCCTCAGAGAAGACTGGCACATCCTTGTAACATTCCTTACCACACTGAGGAAAATGGAGAATGGTCTCCTTTTAACCCCAGGTCCACTTAAGCCCAGGTATTCTTGGCTATCTTCTTAATCTTCTTAATCAAGAAGCAGGAGGCCATTTCCTACTATCTGAAATAGAAGGTGGAGAAATGTAAGAATTTTCTTCGATGAGGGGCAGCTAAAGGTTGGGCCTGCTCTGGAGGGATTCTGAGAAGGAAGGAAAGTGTATAAAAGTGTATATAAAGCTATATACTATTTGCCAGCCACTTTTTCATGTGTCTATCCAGTCAGGTAGTAAACACTTGCTATGGACCTACTATTTGTCAGGTGCTATACTGTATGCTGGGAGTATATTGGTAATGAAACTGGAGGGGGAGGACACAGATGGCACACAGGTAATAACTGCAAAGAACACGTAGTCTTCTCATTTTATGGATGAGGAAACTCAGTCTCAGAGAGGGAATATGAATTGGCCACAACACACATTTAGTGCTGGAATCCAAAATGTGGATTTGTCTAACTTTAAGCCTGGTATTCTTTCCACTATACCACTTATATTCCTGAACCACTACCTCCAAATAATTTCTTTAACCTACCTGTCTCAGTGCTCAAAATGGCACCATTAGTTACATCCAAGAATTCTCTATTCCTATCAGGATAGCATACCTGGGAATCTGAGACATATAAGCAGTTATTAGTGTATCTCCGTTTACGGGCTTTAATATAGCAGTTACCTAGCAAAAAACAGAGAAGAGTGAGTACCAGGTAGTGAGTTCTGGTGGGGGGCAGAGGTAAGAGAAGGAAAAGTATAGTAGCTGGAATGAAGGCCCAATGAATTAAAAGTAAATATGGATTGGTATTTTTATGACCTTGGCAGGATAAGACAGAAATAACAAAAGGAATATTTGTAAATGTTGGTGACATAAAAACCAAAAAAAATATTTTATGTTGCAAAAGTTAAAATCAAAAGAGAGAGGACAAACTAGGGACAAACTTGCAAGATATTCAACATAAAAGGGGCTGCCATCCTTAAAATATAAAGAAATTTTATAAATATACAGCTACCCTATGACTCTGCAATTGCACTACTAGGTGTTTACCCCAAAGAAGCAGATGCAGTACAAAGAAGGGCCACATGTACCCCAATGTTCATAGCCTCAATGGCCACAATAGCCAAACTGTGGAAAGAACCAAAATGCCCTTCAACAGATGAGTGGATAAGGAAGATGTGGTACATCTATACAATGGAATATTATGCTTCCATCAGAGAGGATGAATATCCAACTTTTGTATCAACATGGACAGGACTAGAAGAGATTATGCAGAGCGAAATAAGTCAAGCGGAGAGAGTCAATTATCTTATGGCCTCACTTACGTGTCGAGTATAAAGAAAATCATGGAGGGCATTGTGAGAAGGAAGGGAAGGGTGAATGGGGGGAAATCGGAGGGGGTGTTGAACCAGGAGAGACTGTGGACTCTGAGCAACAAACTGAGGATTTTGGAGGGGAGGGGGTGGGGGGGTTGGAGAGCCTGGTGGTGGGTATTGAGAAGGGCACGTATTGCATGAGGCACTGGGTGTGGTGCATGAACAATCAATCTTGTAACACTGAAAAATTAAAATAAACATATTTGGGGAGAAAAAAATAAATGTTTGATTTCTAAATGGATTGTACTTACTTTTGTCTTTCAGTAAATATGAAATCCAAAAAAAAAATTAAAAGAGAACACCTCAGGAAAAATTGAACAAAGGATATGAATAAATATTTATAAAAGAAGAAATATAAATGACTAACAACATGTAAAGATGTTCAACCTCATTAGTAATTAAATAAATGAAAAAAAAGATGATGGGGACATTTTTGGTGTAGCATATTGGCAAATATTAAAATGATTGATACCAAGTGTTGGTGAGCATGTCAGGATAAAAGTACTTGAATGCACAGATCATTGAAATGGAAGTTAGAAAAATTTCTCTAAGGAGTGTTTGGTGATATGTATCAAAATTTAAAATTTGAGGGGTACCTGGGTGGCTCTGTAATAAGTGTCTGCCTTCAGCCCAGGTCATGATCCCAGGGCCCTGGCATCTAGCCCTGCATCTGGCTCCCTGCTCAGCAGGAAGCCTGCTTTTCCCTCTCCCACTTCTCTGCTTGATTTCCTCTCAGACAAATAAATAAATAAAATCTTTAAGAAAATTAAAATTTGTGTACCCGTTGACTAACTGAGGAATAAATGTGGAACAGTATATAAATATTTGTACAAGATTATTCATCACAATGTTGTTTGATAGAACAAAATTGAAAAGAATCCAAGTGATGAGCACTAGGCGTTATATGCAATTAATGAATCATTAAACCTTATTCCAAAAACTATAGATGTACTATACGTTATCTAATTGAATTTAAAATAAAAAATAAACAGTCTCAGGAGAGTAGGTATTATTTCTTCTTTGAATGTTTGGTAGAATTCCCCAGGGAATCCATCAGGCCCTGGACTCTTGTTTTTTGGGGGTTTTTGATCACTGCTTCAATCTCATTATTAGATATTGCTCTATTCAGGTTGTCAAGTCTTCCTGTTTCAGTCTTGGAAGATTATGGGTTTCCAAGAATGCATCCATTTCTTCTAGGTTGTTTAGCTTATTGGCATATAGCTGTTGATAATAATTTTTGATGATTGTTTCTATTTCCTTTGGATTAGTCGTGATCTCTCCCCTTTCATTCATAATTTTGTTAATTAGGGTCCTCTCTCTTTTCTTCTGGATGAGATTGGAAAGTGGCTTATCAACCTTATTGATTCTTTCAAAAAACCAACTTCTGGATTCATTGATGCCTTCTACTGTTTCTTTATTTTCTAACGTGTTGATCTCTGCTCTAATCTTGATTATTTCCCTTCTTGTGTGTGGGGTTGGCTTGATTTGTTGTTGATTTTCCAGTTCTTTAAGGTGTAAAGAGAGCTGGTGTATTTGGGAATTTTCAATTTTTTTGAGTGGGGCTTGGATGGCTATGTATTTCCCCCTAAGGACCACCTTTGCCGTATTCCATACATTTTCGGTTGATGTATTTTCATTCTCATTGGTTTCCATAAATTGTTTAAGTTCATCTTTGATTTGCTGGTTGACGCCAGCATTCTTGAGCAGGTGGGTCTTTAGCCTCCAAGTGTTTGAATTCCTTCCAAACTTTTTCTTGCAGTTGACTTCCAGTTTTAAAGCATCATGGTCTGAGAAAATTCAGGGAATCATCTCAATCTTTTGGTATCAATTGAGACCTAATTTGTGACCCAGTATGTGGTCTATTCTGGAGAAAGTTCCATGTGCGCTTGGAAAGAATGAGTATTCTGTTCTTTTAAGGTGGAATATTCTGTATATATCTATGAGGTCCATGTGGTCCAATGTGTCATTCAAAGCTCTTGTTTCTTTATTGACTTTCTGTTTAGATAAAACAGAAGGAAAACTCTCGGACACTTTCTATGAAGCCACAATTATGCTGAACTCCAAGCCAGGCTAAGACCCCATCAAAAGGAGAATTTCAGAACAATATCCCTGATGAATATGGATGCCAAGATTCTCAACAAGATCCTAGCTAATAGGATCCAAGAGAACATTAAAAAGATAATTCATCTCATGATTCTGGAGCCCTGGGATCGAGTCCTGCATCAGGTTCCCCACTCAGCGGGGAGTCTGCTTCTCCCTCTGACCCTCCCCTCTCTCATGCTTTCTCACTCTCTCAAATAAATAAAAAATAACTTAAAAAAAAAAAAGATAATTCATCATGACCAGGTGGTATTTATCCCTGAGATGCAAGGGTGGTTCAAAATTTGCAAATCAATCCATGTGATAGAACAAATCAACAAGATAAGAGACAACCACATGTTCCTCTCAATTGATGCAGAAAAAGCATTTGACAAAATTCAGCATCCTTTCCTGAATAAAACTCTTCAAAGTATAGGGATAGAAGGAACATAACTCAACATCATAAAGTCTATCTATGAAAAGCCCACAGCAAATACCATTCTCAATGGGGAAAAGCTGACAGCCTTCCCTTTGAGATCAGGAACATGACAAGGATGCCCACTCTTGCCACTCTCGTTCAGCATAGTACTAGAAGTCCTAGCAACCGCAATCAGACAACAAGAAGAAATAAAAGGTATTCAAATTGGAAATGAAGAAGTCAAACTCTCTCTCTTCGCAGATGACATGATACTTTATAAGGAAAACCCAAAAGACTCCAATCCCAAACTACTAGAACTCATACAGCAATTCAGTAATGTGTCAGGATACAAAATCAATGTACACAAATCAATTGCTTTCCAATACACTAACAATGAAAATATGGAAAGGGAAATTAGAGAATCGATTCCATTTACTGTAGCACCAAGAACCATAAGATACCTGGGAATAAACCTAACCAAAGAGGTAAAGGATCTGTACTCGAGGAACAATAGAACACTCGTGAAAGAAATTAAAGACACAAAAACGTAGAAAACCATTCCATGCTCATGGATTGGAAGAATAAACATTGTTAAAATGTCTATACTGCCCAGAGCAATCTATACTTTCAATGCCATCCCGATCAAAATCCCACCAGTTTTTTTTCAAAGAGCTGGAACAAAGAATCCTAAAATTTGTATGGAACCAGAAAGACCCCGAATTGCTAAGGAAATGTTGAAAAAGAAAAACAAAGCTCGGGGCATCACATTGCCTGATTACAAGCTTTACACCAAAGCTGTGATCACTAACACAGCCTGGCACTGGCACAAAAACAGACACATAGACCAGTGGAACAGAATAGAGAGACCAAATATGGACATGCAACTCTATGGTCAAATCATCTTTGACAAAACAGGCAAAAATATCCAGTGGAAAAAAGACAGTCTCTTCAATAAATGGTGCTGGGAAAATTGGACAGCTATATGTAGAAGAATGAAACTTGACCATTCTCCTATACCATACACGAAGATAAACTCAAAAGGGATAAAAGACCTCAACGTGAGGCAGGAATCTGTCAAAACCCTAGAGAAGAACATAGGCAGTAACCTCTTCAACATCAGCCACAGCAACTTCTTTCAGGACATGTCTCCAAAGGCAAAGGAAACAAAAGCAAAAATGAACTTTTGGGACTTCATCAAGATAAAAAGCTTCTGCACAGCAAAGGAAATAGTCAACAAAACAAACAGGCAACCCACAGAATGGGAGAAGATATTCGCAAATGACACTACAGACAAAGGTCTAATATCTA
>JAPYYJ010004429.1:0-10456 GCA_028533885.1 Nasua narica
AAGCCAATGGTTATAAATTAGCCAACTTAGAAAACAGAACTGAGATAAATCAATCTCAAGACCACCGAGATATCCGTAATAAAATTAAAATACACAACACATCTGATAGCTTAACCAACTCACGGTCTATTACTTTGGAGATCTGTTTTGAAAGAGGCCAGCCACTGCTCGGTATCGGGCTGGAGCCGACTGTCTCTGCAGAAAGGCTGGTCCAATTTTCCTGCAACGAAGCCGAAGTCATGAGTAACCTCAGTGTTCTTTGATAAGAAACAACCATAATGCCACTGTCTTCAGGTCGGTCTCCTGAGAAGTAGATCTCAGGAGGTCTCCTGAAACAAAGATGTGGGTGAATGTACTCCATCTCGGAGCTCGCCTCAGGAAGCGCTCGTGGGAAGGAAGATGGCGAAGTGCGAGGGAGAAGGCAAGGGCCGTGCATACCTGGGACTCATCAGGCTGGCAAGCGCTAGGAGTGGGCCCACCTGAGGGGCCACGGGGCTGGATTCGGAGGCCTCGGCTCCCATCTATGATCCTTAGAGGGCTGCTCCTGGGGACATGCTGCCCCCATGTGGGCTGAGCACAGAGCGACAGCCAGAAAAAGCCCACAGGCAAAAAGTGACAGCTATTTGCAGTAAGAAGCCATCTGTGCATAGAAAAAGGGCGAATGCCAAGAGCCTAGAGATGGCCACCAACAGAGCCAGAGTATCTCAATGAGTGGAGCAAGCAAGAACGTGGATTCTTACACACAACTGTGAGCCATATAAGAAATGCACTGCTTAATTGGATAAGTAGAAATCAGGTAGGAACCTGCTGTACAGTAAACAGTAACTTGCAAAAAAAAAAAATAAAAAATAAAAAAATAAACAGTAACTTGCTCTAAAAACTGAAAAGCACTATAGGGATAAATCTATTTTTTTCTTCACTTATTACTTAGACTGGGGGCCATTTGTGGGCCATTTGTGGCCTAAGTCTAATGATTAAAGGAATTATTTTTCTCACCCTGGGTCTTCACGAGCTGCCAGTCTTCCTGTTTAGCTTCAGTGGAATAAGCCGAAAGTGGTCAGGTATGGGATTAGGGAATTTAGAGAATGATAGATGATAGATAGATAAATAGGTAGGTAGGTGAGTAGATAGATAGGTAGATAATAGAATGACAGGTGTGAGATAAACTCTATATACATAAAATACGTATCTTTTAATATTTTTTTATTTAATGAAAGAAAAAGAACCTAAATGAAACTAAAGGTACTATTAACTTTAAATAAATCTTTCTTTAGCATAATGTGTTATTTTTCTAATACAGTCTTCTCGAATTGAGAAAAGAAATTATGAAATCAATTAAGAATTTTTGTATCATTGGGTTTAACTAGATCATTCAACGTACCATCCTATCAATTCTCTTTTCTCTGACAGATGAAGTCATGAGCACGATGTCATTTCCCTTCGTCCCACCTTGTGATTTTTGTCAGTTACATCTTTATACTGTCAAGATATAACAATTTACATTCTTAGGTCTAATTTTCACGATTATGTAATGTTTACTTGATATTTAAGTGAAGGCAATGCTCCTCACCAGTCCTCTTACTGTAACTCCTCCATTGCTCGACTTTTTTTTTTTTTTAAAGATTTATTTATTTTAGATAGAGAGCAGTGGAGGGAAAGGGAGAGGGAGAGAATCTTAAGCCGACTCTTCGCTGAGTGGGAAGCCTAAAGGGAGGCTCAAACCCACGACCCTGAGATCATGACCTGAGCTGAAATCAAGAATTAGAAGCTTACCTAACTGTGCCACCCAGGTGCCCTTAGACTATTTTGATATAACTTTTAGTTGGCTGAAGTTCATGCATAAACAGTTTTTCAAGAAGGGCCCCTGAGCACCAGTAACCCTTGACTTTTTTCCTTCTTTTGCGGTTTGTTTTGTTTTGTTTTTTTGCTTGCCTTTATTCTCCAGTGAGTGTTGGCTGGGAATACAAGCTTACTTCACAATTTCCTTTTCAGAGCTACTTTGTAGTCTTTTCTCCCTTCTGATAGAGTATTGAATGTTGCTATGAAGTAGTCTGATGCCAGCCAGAAGTTTTTACCTTGGTAAATGGCTTGCTCTCAGCCTAGAAATTTCTATGATTTTTCTCTTATCCTAGAAGTACTGGTATTGAACATTTTGTAACCATTTTGTAGAACACCTTGAGGGAACTTTTCAATATGCGTTTATCTTTTTCTTTCTTCATTTCTGTACAATAATGTTGTCACTGCCATGTGGGAGGAGCACCTTCTCCCAATTTTGCCTCTTTCTTCCCATGAGCCATTTCCACCACACTGTAGTCGACGAACAATATCATCACCCACTGCGTTCATCTTTCTCCACACCGGGGTCAGGATTCCATGGACTTCGCATGTGGCTGAGGCGGGAAGATAAGTGAACTTGCCATGCTCTGTTGTGACCTTCTATTTTGTTCCCTCTGCGGTTTCCTTTTCCTTCCTTTGCCAGCACATTTTGACGTTAATGGCATTGAGCTATTTCTATTGACGATGATTTTTCTGACCCTTTGCTATTTTTGTGATATTTCTTACTAGAAGGCAGTTTTATTCTTCCATCTTAACATAGATATGCCCAGAATTTATATTTCCTAAGCTCCCTTAGCTAATTCATATGCTCTCAAAGTTCAAGATCAGTGATGCATGTATTCCTGTGCCAAATAATATTTGCTGTTGATCACTTAGGATATACTTACCTTCTCTGAGATTCAGTGTGACTTTATCTGCAAAAGAAGAATAAGATCTTCCCAGATGCAACACATTGTAAGGTTGTGACAATGGGAAAAATGAGGTGACGTGTAGTAATATATTCCAGAAAACCTTCTCACATTCAAGAGAAAAGATGTTATTATTGTAGTTTCCACAATCTCCTCAAGTGAACTAAAGACTTGCTCAGAGATTTAGTCTTTTTCGCCTGTTTGGGTACTGTAGTGGCTAAACTAGCTACCATTTCTCAGAGATTTTATTCTCTATTGTATCTTATTGGAATAGCCATTATAGTAGATAAGTTGCTAATTTCCTTTTCTAATTTTTTTTTCCGTAAGACCTTAAAAACTTGAAAATAGTTATTCATTCTAGATTGGAATAAATAACATGGTTATTTTTAAATGGTTCATTCACTTACTTATTTATTATTATTATTATTATTTTTGTAACCTGAAATCCCAACATAAGGGAAGATGAAGCAGCTAAAAAAGAGAGTTGGGAGTGGTGGGGAGATGAAGCCCAGGAGGCAGTAAGTTGTTTCGTATCTATTTACAATACTGTCCGCACTGGATAGATTATTACAGAAAAGCAAAGTAACATAAAAGGATTTCTCTCTTCAGTCTACTCCAGGGCCAGGCAAAGTAAGACGAACAGACGCACACACAGAGCTGGGAGGCCCACGTCTGCTTCACCGTGTAATAAATCATGAAACCAGAAGACATTAAATAAATATTCCTATGAATTCCAAAACCAAGAGCTGTGTGCTGGTTTATAATAGCCGAGTGGTAACCCACCTTAATCCTATGCCACATGAAGCTCGACAGGCCCCTTTCAAGGCCAGTAACTTTATACTGAGAGAGATCAGCAAGAGTTTAACAGATGGATTTATTCTTACAGCCAAGCTTCCTTAGGATGCTGCCAATATGGCCCCAACCTACTGAGTGTAGGGGTCGCTCAACTTTCTTTTCTTCCAAGAATTTCTCAATCTCTGTACTGTCTGCTGTAGATGTTCCATCTCACAAAGATCATGAAAGACACTCAACATTCCAGATCCACTCACCTTTACTTCCTGAGATCAAAAGGCCACTTCGTAGCACACGTCCTTTCCTTTCCTGTTTCAGCCTCAGGAACCGCCATCCCACAGACTCATGGTACAGGCCCAAGGAAGAAGCACTCTCAGGATCATGATATCTAGGGGTTTGGGCAACGGGGTTCTTCGTGGTGCCAAATGAATGTAAGATACATGTATGACATGAGTCACATGGTATAGAAATGACAACGTATTTCAAAGAGGGACGTATTTTATTTACAAACAATGTTTAGATACAGAAGTTAATCAGATGTTCTCAAAGATCCTCAATGAATTAGCACAGACACACCAGAGAAGAAAGATAGTGCATTTATATGTATTTCTGCCACATGATATGACAGCAAGGTCCAGGACGGGTTATGACCAGTCATCTTAGTGCGCATGGTGCTAGATCACTTGCAGGCTATAAGCATTGGGTTTACTTTTTATAGTAGATCCTTCTGAATAATTTCCCTTAATACTTTCATTCCCATTATCTACAGACTGTGCAATCATATCGATTATATGACTTCAGATCAACTTAAACTCATTCCTCAATTGTCATGAGTTCTGCCAAAACATTTATAAACAAATCACACCTAAATTTTAACTCCTTCTGCTCCCTCTCGTAGCCTTTCTTCCTGTGAATTTTTTCCAGCTGTGCATCATGGGAGATAGTCTAACAAAACTGATGAGTGTTTTCATTTATCTACTATAATCAATAATATAATCAATCATTCTGGAAAGCATAACATACTGGAATTCTAGAAGTATATCTTAATATCAATCATACCATATATGCTGATACTGGCTTTAAAAAAAAACTATCAGATGTGACATTGATATTCTGAAGCCAAAAGTAAAAACTACTAAAGGCCAAATTCTTTCTCTGTCTTCAGTAGCACCAACTCAATGACTGTTGTGAAACCCAGACTATGAGATTCTAATGACTCTAGAAAGATGTGCATTATTGACATGGGAGTGGAGCCAGGGTCATACTATTACAATAATGATGGCTTTTTTCATATGCACATATATCTCCATAACTGCATTGTCCAAAACACTGTTACTTTATTGTTCCCACTCTATTTCATGCTTCAGAGAGTCAAAAAATGGTTTTCCCATTTTCAGTGTTATTTATTCCTGATATACATGATTTTTATAATCTCAACAATATAATTTTAATTCGTGGATGGGAAAAGCAAAGTTCCTATTAGAAAGGTACTAATGCGAAGGCATAGCCTGATGCCAACGTAGTATCTATAAAGCCCCACAGCCCCTCCCGCGGGCGCTGAACCCCATGGTCAGACCCTGCTGTATCCCCAGGGTGGAGTCTAGGGTTCCAGGTGCTCTTCGTGGGGCTTTTAAAAAACAGAGTCATTGGCCACTCATGCGTATAGATCTATCACTTGTCTTATTTTAATTTGGGATGGAAAAAGAAATCCCTATTTCCAAAGGATTTCTGCACAGAGTAAAAACCAGCTATCAAACCATGGAGAGAACTGAGACCAAAAAAAAAAAAAAAACCAAAACCAAACAAAACAAAAACAACCCTGAGTTCGTCAAAAGTTAAACTCCCCCCTTTTAAAAAGTAATAATATAAATATAAGCCTTGTAAGACCCCGAGGGACTGAGTCTTAGAATTTGCCTTTCTTTGCTCCATTTGATCTCGGACCTGAAGGCAGAGACGCCTTCAGTTCCGGATTTGAAGTTGAGGAACTCCATTCCTTCACCTTTCCAGCACGTCTTTTTAAAATATTATAAAGAACACAGCACCGCACTCGGTATCTCAGCAGAAAGGATGGCTGGTTAAACTCACAGAAAGGTGTGTAAAAAGCAAAAGTAAATAAGCAAGACAGAATCTCTAGGGGGAGAAAAAAGAACCTTAAAAAGAAACGGTGCTGCAAAACTCCTCCTGCGATTGCAGAGCCCTGTGGGGCCCCACTCCGTGTCAGAGGCACTGCCTTAACATAGAACCGTCGGACGCACCTCATCACAGAGCGTCTCAGCCAAGAGCTAGCGAGAATTCATTCTACTTCTAGGTGCCGATGACACTTTGGTTTGCTTCGCTGGCAACATTTTGGCAACGCATCCTATACTAAGAGGAAGGCTAGAAACCAAGCAGGTGACAAAAGCCAAATCCACTGTGTTACTTCTTTTCGAGCTTCTTGGTCAACTCCCCGACGCCCAGCGGGAGGCTGCCCCGGCTGTCACGGGCTCTCTCCCCCCTCTGCCGGCTCTCCCGGGAGACTTGCTGCACCGCCTGCAAGATGGCATTCTGCACGATCTGCTTGCTAGCTTTCTGCAGCGTCACCTCTTCAGGCTCGCTTCCAGGTTTCTCACCTAGCCAGAAATAGGAAGGGGGGTGGGGAGAACACAATCAGTTTCGGGGAGGGCTACAGGAAGGAGCAGGCAGGCAAGGTGAGACCCTCGGAAGGTGCTAGAGTGGCCCCGTTAATTGTGAGGAGCGCTGCTCCTGTCTCCTCATCATTGTTCGCCCCAGTCGAGTGTCCAAAGTACATTCTCGCCATCTCGGGATCCTCTGCTGCCAGCAGGTGTCATGAGAATACAGTCCTGGCCAATGAGGACCTTTGGGAAAGTTCTAGAAAAAGACAGGCTCATGCCCCTTTTGGCCTTGGACACCTACCCCTTCTTCTGAGGCAGGATGCAGACCTAAGGCTTTCAAGCACGGAGATGGAAGTCAACATTCCGGCCATGGTTGGGGAGAAAACAAGAATCCAGTTCTGAAAGCATCATTCCGCATCCAACCAGCCCCAGACCATGTACTTCTGGACTTCTTTGTGTGTGAGATAAATAAACTCCTTGTTGTTGAATCTGCCATTTAGTAGTCTTGTTACTTGCAACTGAATGCATGCCTAAGAGATTTAATTTCACTGGGGCTGGAGAATAGATTGTTATTGAATCTACATTAGGCTCAGCCCTGCTCCTATAACATCGCAAGGAATGAAGCCATTTGTTCATCAGAATCTGTCCTCCATGATCTAGAATGGGGTAGGCAGATTTTTCAATAGGACCGGATAGGAACTATTTTAGACTGGGGGGCCATATGATCTCTGTGACAACTACTCAACTCTGCTTGTTGTAGCATTAAATCTGCTATAGACATAAAAAATAAAAAATAAAAAAAAATCTGCTATAGACAATACATAAATGAATTCATATGGTTTGTCTCAATAACTTGTTACTTATAAAAAACAAAACAAAACAAAACAAAACAACAGGCTATGGGCCAGGTTTGGCCCGTAGGCCATACTTTGCCAAACCCTGGTCTAGAATGGCAGGAATTTTCTAATTAGAAGGCAGGCAATCTACCCATCATTGATTCTTTGCCTTCTTCCTTAGTGAAAAACAAGATAAAACCTTGATTTTATTCAGGCAGCTATGTAAGTAGGTATAGCTAAGTTCTGACCAATGAAGTGAAAGTTCATTTAGTAAAGAATCTGGAAAAGGCCTTCACAAGGAAATAGGCATACAAAGGCCCTCTGCCCTCTCCCCATCCCACTGCCTATGACTCTGATAGATGACTGTCACTACAGGGTGTTTAATAAAACCACGAGGGAATCTTTAGAATGGAAATTATTTTCAGGGATTTACAAAGAAAAAGTTAGAAGGAGCCTGACAACTCAATGACCAAGAGCCACATGTCAATCCTGGCTGCCCACCTCCAGACCCCTCTCATATTAGGGAAAATAAATAAATTTGGGGGGTTCTTGGGTGCCTCGGTCGGTTAAGTGTCTGCCTTCTGCTTGGGTCATGATCCCAGAGTCCTGGGATTGAGCAGATCGAGCTCCAGATTAAGCCCCAGACCAGGCCCTGGGTTATGCTTCCTCCCGGGTAGGGAGTCTGCTTCTCCCTTCTCCTCTGCTCTCCTCCCCACTCATGCTCTCTCACTCTCTTTCTCTCTCAAACAAATAATTAAAAAAAAGAAAAAATACATATCTTGTTTGATATATTGATGCAATTACATCTTATTGATGCATTTGGGGCGTTCTTTTATCATGCAGCAAACTTATTACTAACTCATGCATAGCAGAATGATCATGAATCTAACATTTGACTAAAGTGCAATCAGGAGAATTTTAAATTCTACCTGCTTAAATTTAGAGTGATAAATAGAATGGGCATCATTCCTTATTCAAAACCATCATTTTGGGTGTTCCCTCTATTCCAATATGCTGCTACCATGAAAATGTATCTGAGATCGGGGCTTGTTCACCAGGACTGATTCACTGACAACGGAATTTATCCAGCCAGGAAAAAAACATCACATATGAGAATACCGAGTCACTCCGGAAGGCCAGGCAGCTCTTATCCCTTGAGACAGAGAGTTGTCATTATTTAACCACATTTGTACCACTAGCATTACTTCCTGAGGGATTTGCAATTTAATGAACAAAGTAAGATGAATCTATTCAAAACCAAAGGACAATCCTCACCCCGCTCCCCTCCAAAAAAGGAGAATAAAATGAGCATTCTGCACCAAACTAAGCAGAGAAGGAGTCCAAAGCCATAAGGCGTAACAGACAGAAACTTTAAATGAGCTGACAAGAATGCTTCAAATATGCTCTATTTAAAAAAAAAAAAAAAAAAAGAGTGAACCGTAACAACAAGGTACGCTAGGGCACAAAGATTTAGAATCTGTATTTTGAAGCCCTTCAGAGCTGAATCCAGGTTCTTTCTACCACCTTATAGCCTTATCATCTTGGGCAAATCATTGAGCCTCCGTAAGCCTGTGTGCCCATCTGTCAAATGAGCAATTAGTATCTATTTTAGGAGAGTTGCTAGAAAATTAAGTGACATGACACTGACTCAGCACTCAGTGTGGTTCCTGACAACTTGGTGCCCACCACTGTGTATCGGTTAGGGCACTGACAAGGCTGTTGTAACAAAGAAACTCAAAAGTACATGCGGAAGCTCACACAGAGAGATTTATTGCTCTCCCTTGTATGACCCAGGTTCTCCAGGGTGCAGGTAGCTCTGCTTTACCAGGCTACTGAGGGGTCTGCTTCCTTCCAGCCTACTGTTCTGCCATGTCCTACTATATGGACCTCATCTGCATGAGTCGAGCTGATTAGCCAATATCCCATCTGGGGCTGGAAAGTAGTCAGAAGGAAAATGGAGGGTAAGTGATTTCCTTTAAAAAATTATCTAAGTTGCAAACATCACTTTGGTCACATTTCACTGGGGGAAACGGAGTCACCAGGCCACACCTGGCCACCCGGAAGGCTAGGAAATATGTTGCAAACTGGGCAGCCACACACCCTCCTAAAACTCCGGGAGGTTCTAATGCTATACGAAGAAGCAATTCCATACTTTTTGAAATTACTTCTGTGCAATGGCCAAGGCTAATTTGAAGAGGAAGAGTATATATCTACAGCAGGTCAATATGAAAATCAGGAAGTTCTGCCTACTACCACTCTAGACCATAAACGTGTAGACAAACAGAAAAGTTATACAGGTTCCTGTTTGCTTCTGGAAAGAGTATCTTAGCCAAACTATGTGTGTGTGTTAGCTCTAAAACGTCCCTGCTGTACAGCTATTTTTCTGTCTTTGGATGGAGGAAGGAAGAACGTAAGGATGAGAGTAAGCTGATTCCTTAATAGCAGAGAGAGAGAGAGGAACGCTCTAAATTTAGCTGTGACCTAATATCTGAGATAAATTGTCACATTCTCATCTATCCATTATGAAGACAAATTGGTTACAAAGTCAAAGGCAGCCTGTGCCATGCTGTGTCTAGAGTATCCCTTTGGTGACCTGAAAGGTCGGTCACCCTCATGGCCGTCATCAACACTTTGCTCTCGGTCATGAATATCTGCAGTGAAGAGCATAGGACAAAAAGAGTGACAGTTAGCTGGGACAGAGAAAGCGAGGACTGAAAAGTGAGAGTAAAAGCCACACAGAGGACTTGGACAATAACAGCAAGATCAAAAACATAAACAAAGAAACCTTATATAAAAAAAACCACAAGGACCCCAAATAGCCAAAGTAATCCTGAGAAAGAATAAAGCAGGAGGCATCACACTGCTTGATTTCAAGCTGTATTATAAAGCTACAATCAAAACAGTATGGTACTGGCATAAAAACAGGCACACAGACCAGTGGCACAGACTGAAAGAAACCCATGTATATATATATAACCATATATGTATAGTTATATAGTTATATATATATATAGTCAACTGACATTTGACAAGGAGCCAAGAACACTCAATACTTTTCAGGAGAAAAAGACAGTATCTTCAATAGATGATGCTGGGGAAATTGAATAATCATATGGAAAAGAATGAAACTTGATCCCTATCTCACACCAGCCACAAAAAATTAACTCAAAATGGACAGAAAACTTGAACACCTGAAACCATAAAACTCCTAAAAGAAAAAATGATAAAAGCTCCTTGGAATGGATTTCAGTGATAAGTTTTGGGGTATGGCACCTAGAACACAAACAACAAAATAAAAAATAAATAAAGTGGAACTACCACAAATTAAAAGGCTTCTACAGAGCAAAAAGAATGATCAACAAATGAAAAGACCATCTACAGAAAGGGAAGCACTATTTACAAATCATATATCTGGAAAGGGTTAATATCCAAAATATATTTTAAAAACTTCTACAACTCTATAACAAAAAAA